>CM035406.1:136068623-136178623 GCA_020310875.1 Ceratopteris richardii
AACAGTTTTTGGTTTTGGATGAAAATTTAGTAGCATGCAAAATGGGCACCTGCCATTCTGATCGAGGGGGGGAATATATGTCCTCTGATTTTAATGCATTTCTGGCTGAATGTGGGATAAAATATCATTGTACAGTGCCATATACACCTCAAGAAAATGGAGTTGCTGAACAAGAGAATAGGCCACTCATGGAGATGGTGAGGTGTATGGTCAAAAGTCAGGCTTTATCACATAGTTTTTGGCTTGAGCCTGTTATGTCTGCAACATATGTACTTAATGGGTGTCCCACTAAAGCATCATAGCCTATCACTCCATATGAGGCTTGGCATGGTTGTAAGCCATCTATTGCTCACCTGCATGGTTTTGATTGTTTGGCATATGCATTAGTGCCTGAACAACAATACAAGAAGTTGGATGATAAAGCTGTTGAATGTATTTTTGTTGTGTATAGTTTTGAAAGCAAAGGCTATCATCTATATCGTCCATAGACTAAACACATTTGGGTTATTGGTGATGTTGTTTTTGTGGAAGATGCTATCTAGCCATTACTTTCATGTACTAAGGAGATATCGGTTAGCTCCAAAGACATGTATGACACTTTGCAGCCTCTTTTTACAGGTGGACAGTCTAGAGGTGGTCCGAATGAGGCAACTTCTAAGCCTTTAGAGGTTTCATGTGATGATGCATATCATTCCATTTCTGATGCAAATTTACATGATGCACTTGTTGATGAGAGAGCTGATATTGAGGAGGCAAAAAATATGCCAAAATGGCTATTGGAGACTTTGAGTGATAGCAACTGAGATGCACATTTTTCATATTCTACTGAATTTGCTCTCATAGTGCTTCTTTTGCATCAGATTGCTATGCTATGGCTCCCTCTAGTCTTTGTGATGAGAATGAGCTTGTTTTGTTTGATGAAGCACAAAATTCAAAAAATTGGATGGCTGCTATGCAATCTAAATATGATGCTATAATGAAGAATGGTGTCTAGTCTTTATGTGACTTGCCTCTTGGCAAGAAGGCCATTGGTACTAAGTGGGTATACAAGCTGAAGCATAAGCCTGATGGAATAGTTGATAGGAATAAGGCTAGGCTTGTTGCAAAGGGTTATGCTCAAGAAAGAGGCATTGATTTTTATGAGACCTTTGCTCCTACTTGCCGAATGACTACTATTCGTAGCATCTTTACACTTGCAACTCATCATGGTTGGAATGTACATCAGTTGGACATTAAAAGTGCATTTTTGAATGGTGACTTGCAAACCAAGTGTGTAGGTTGAAAAAGGCATTATATGGTTTGAAGCAAGCACCACATGCTTGGTATGAAAAGATACATACCCATCTCATTGAACATGGTTTTGAGAATAGTCCAACTGAGAGCACCTTATATGTTAAGCATGCAAATGATGTGCTTCTAATCATTGTTGTCTACGTTGATGACACACTGGTCATTGGTCCTGATGAGAAGCATATTGCTGATGTTAAGGCTAATTTGCATGCATCATTTGAGATGTTTGATTTGGGGCATTTGCATCATTATTTCGGCAATTAGTTTATACAAGTTGATGGTGGAATAAATTTGTGCCAAACAAAATATATTGACACATTATAGTAGTGTTTTGGCCTTGAAGATTGTAAACATATTACCACTTCTATGGAGACAGGTCTATGTTTATTCTAATAAAACATATAGTGCCCTAGTTAGGCTTGAAGTAGATTGAGACTGCCTATTTTTGAAACCTGTGTACAACATATTCATACTCTCTTTTCTCTGTTTTCCACACATTTTCTATACGCTTGCACAAAGTGCCATAAAATATAGTCCATGTTGCAAGGAGCTTAGAGGATCCCCTTCATTTAGTCTACAAATAATATAGTCACCACTTGTCTAGGGAGTGAGGTATGAATACCTAAAGTTCTAGACTAAGAAAGCTTATTGCTTTCCTTGTTAAATAAAACTATAGAGTGAGCCAATGCTGCACAAGAGACATGGGGAACTATTCAACTTGGCTCATCCCTTTACTTTTATAACTTTCAAAAAAGTGATCCCCCACATGTAGGAGGTAATTAGCAATAAAACTTCATTAAAAGTTAAAGAAAGATTGGTGGATATTTGAATCATATGTTTGAAAGCGATGAGGTTTTACATTGTGTTTTTTTGTCCTCATTTTGTTGGTCCATGCCCATGACTTCAATTTGGTTGAATTTCAAGTTGGAGCTTGTTTTTAACAATGGAAATATATGAGTTGCATTTACTGGAAAGCTAGAATGTAAACGTGAGACCTTTACTTGGGGAATGGAACAAGATGAAAGAAGCTTAGAAATGAGGAGATTTTGCACCTTGTTCATGATTCTACAAATAGTAGACTCCCACAAACTATTTTATAGAGAAAAAATATGCAAAAACATGCATGGAAAGGTTGCATTCTTGAAAAAATGTAGCGTGCTTCTCTTCCAAAAGATAGTCATATACACACTACAAGAAAATTGCAGCTTGTTGATACTAATGTATGTGGCCCCTTCAAGATTCTATCTTTTTGGAAACATGTATATTTTGTTACATTCATTGATGATGCTAATCACCATACATGGATGTATCCTATGAAAGAAAATAATGAGGTTTTTTCTTGCTTCAAAGCATTTTCAGCTATGGCTGACAGTGTTTTTGAAAACAAGCTTTTGACTTTATGCATAGATCGTGGCACCGGATACATTCAATGGATGACATCCTTTGCATGTAGTCATTGTCAGTTTTGTGGTCCCAAGCTAGAAGCTTTACCTCCCTTGGAGTTAAACCAACATAGATCTTACACTCTCCGTACATGAAAAAGTATGTAGTTGGGTGCTCTTTAATGAGCTATCTTTGGGCCTCTACAGAGTGTGATCCTTCAATAACATAATGTGTGTAATCCTCATATAAGCTTTCATTGAACTCCTCAATTGAGCAGCACTCATTTAAATCGACCATTAACAAAAATGATAGAACATTTACATGTGGGTTGATTTTCATTTTCTTTTTTAGAGTTTGCACATGGAGGTTATGGGGCTCCCATATCTCAAGAGGCCTCCTTCCTATAAATGGATCTATGGGTGGTCTGTGGATTATGGTAATCAAAAGGTGGAAAAGTTGCCCCTTCCTCACAAGATTTCTCTTTACAATATCCTCTCTCATTTTATTTTTCTCACTTAACAAGATTCCAAATGCAAGTTCTCCACTAGGGGAAACAATGTCATCTTGGGAGTATGAGCTTTTTGTTGAATCTACATTTGTGTGCTCATCTTCTTCTAGGGATTCTTCTGTATCCATTGCATACCCTTTGGCTTTACAAGCATCGACTTCAACTATTGCATCTACATGATGTTTCCTTATATCCATGGCAGCATATCAACAATAAGAATCTCAAACTATTTCTAGATTTGTGCAAGCCTCTTTCACACACAAAAATCTGAGTAAAGCATTTCCACTTTTCAAATAGCATTCCTTAATCCTTTTGTTGTCTCTACCAGAAACAAAATTTTATCTGAGTCCTCATCCTCATAATCAACCTTGAACACCATACTGTATTGAAAAGCTTGTGTGATTGTCATCTTCCCCTTCCCATAGGCACCTATACAAGCAGATTGGCATTTTTCTCCTCTATGTCCTATGTATTGGAGACACCAATCAAGGTTTGTTATATCTCATAGGGGCTTGTCTTTCTTCACAACTTCAATCTCTTTGGATTTATCTTTCCTCACCACCTATTCCTCAATTGGCTTGATAATGCTATGGCCACATGATGAGTGACCCATTGGATAACTATCACAATCAGAGGATACAATCGCGATGGTCCTTTTTGGCTTCACACCCCATTCACTAGGTGCATCTCACGCTTCCTCCCCCAAGCTAAGGCTCACTTTCAAGTTCTTTATATACCCCTCTATGTGCTTACCAATGTCCCTAGTATGTGATTCAAAAGCTTAGCCAAGGACATTACATTCAATTTCTTTGAGCAGGGTCGATGATAGGCATCCCCCTTGAGGTCCAAGTCACTACTAGGCATCAATCTTGAGAGAAAGTCAATACCACGCATCTACTTTATGTGAGGGCCAAGTCGATGCTAGGCATCACCCTTCAAAGCAAGTTGATGCTAGGCATCTGCTTTATGTGAGGGCCAAGTTGATGCTAGGCATCAATCTTGAGGACCAAGTCGATGCCAAGAATCAACTTAATATGAGAATTTGATGCAAGGCATCAACTCTTTACATGAATTCAATGCTTCACATGACTTGGGCCACAAAGTCGATGCTTGGCATCGACTTCTCACATAAAGTCGATGTCTGACATTGATTTGGTCCTCCAAGGCAATGCCTAGCATCAACTTGGACCTCAAGGCCAATGCTTACCATCAACCCCTTGTAAGATAGTACTCACTTAAGATGCATAAAATGGACCTAAATTCAAATTCATTAAAGAAATTACAAAATTTCCATTGAGAAGATGTTGGAATCTTTTTTTTTTTGGGTAAATCTCGATTACATGAGAGACATTCTACCAGCACCATTCTTCTCCATTGCTGACCTTTCTCATTTTTCTGTGCTTTCTCTCTTTGATTTGTTTGCCCTCTCGATGCATGACTCAGTGGAAAATGAGACTCAACTTCTCTCATCTATTTATAGACATTTGGGTGAGTTGAATCATGAACAAATCAAGATCAACCACATCAAAATAGGTGTAACTTGATGGTGCAATTGGAATATAGAGTTGAACCAAGATGTGACCAAGATCAACTAGAATTCATAGAATTCTTGTAGGTGAAGCATCTTTTGTCCTTCAATTTCCAAAGGAAGAAGATATGCTGCACACTATAGATTTCGTGCATCTATTCTCCTTGATATTTGAAAGAAGTTGAACATTCAGTAATGGAAGTTCTTTGAATTCATGTGGATGAAATTGTTTCCCACTATTGTATTGACTCAACGAGGAACAAGATTTGTTGCATGCCAAAGATTTCACATGTTCTATGGAAGGGGGAGCTTTTATCATCATCAAAGGTTCAAGACAAGTGGAGGCTCTTGTGGGAAGGTAACATATCATTCTTTCTCACATCTATCAAAATCCAAGGAGGGATGACGATCCACTTTATAGCCTCATACACAATGGGAGACTATAATGCTCAGATTGAGAAGCTTGAAAAGAGGAATTACTAACCTTAGAAGTTTAGAATCTCTAACTTCCTCATGGGAAAGCGTCTTTGGGGGTTGGTTAGTGGTATTCAGATGAAGCCATACATAGATCAACATACACCTACTGAGAATCAAAGGAGATCCATTAGAGATTGGGAAGAAAGGGATAGGAGAGTGATCTTTATTCTATCTCAACACATAAGCAAATCCATGATTGGTCATATCCAAGACCTAGATACATCCAAGAAGGTTTGGGAATGTCTAGAAAAGTTATACTCTACCTCTACAATGGATATAAAAATTCAGATCAAGAATGAACTTAGAAATTCATCAAATTAGAGCATTAATGACTTCATACTCAAAGTAAAAAGAGATCTCTGATGCACTTGGTTCAATAGGTTGTGTCATAGATGATGATGACCTAGTTGCCCATGCACTTAATGGGCTTAGAGAAGATGATAAATGGAAGGAATTCACAACCTCTTTGTATGTAAGGGATTCATTACTAGATTTTGAGCAACTTACTTCTCTTATGGTGACTGAGGATCTCAACCATGGAGGGAACAAGTCAAAGGGCAACCAAAACCAAGTCTTCTATGTAGGCAAATGAGGAAGAGGCAAAGGCAACAGAGGTGGTTCAAGAGGAAGAGGTAGAAACAACTACCAACAAGGCAGCCAAAGCTATTAAGGGAGTCAATCAAGCCAAGATGAAGGTCAATAATTAAGAGGAAGAGGAAGAGGAAGAAGAAGAAGAGGTAGAGGAGGAGGATATGGAGGTAGAGGCTATTCCAACTCAAATGGATGCTTCAATTGTGGGAAGCATGGGGAACAATTACAAAGGGCAAGGTAATTATGCTAACTCCTCAACCAATTCAGAAAATGAGCATTTGTGACCTATGAAGCATAATAGTGAAGGTCAATCACATGGTGAGGTGTGGTATATAGATAGTGGTTGTCGTAACCACATGTCAGGTAAAGAGGAGTACTTCAACAATCTTCAAGCACCCAAGCAAAGAAGCTTTTTGGAGAAAAGAGATAACATAGAGCATGAGATACAACAAATGGGAGATATGAATCTTGAAGGCAACCACAAAGCAGGAGGACGATTTAAGGTATTGCATGTTCCTACTATTACAAATAACTTAATCTTCGTTGGATATATGGTTGAAAGGGGATACCAAGCAAAGTTCAACCACAAAGGATGCTTTATTGAAGACCTGAGGAATGGCTATAAGGTGATAGCAAAAGGAAAGAAAGAATGAAGAATATTCACTATTGACATTATCAAAGGAGAAAGCAACAAGGCAATGTTCATCAACTATGGAGACAAGAATATTGGAGACTTGGATTTGTGGAAAAAAAGGTGTGGTCACATCAACATTCAAAGGTTGAAAGACATGGAGAAGAGGCAATTGGTAAAAGGTTTACCACATTTTTCATTAAAAATGTTGCATGAGATGTGTGAAGCTTGTCAACTAGGAAATTCTACTAGCTAGCCTGTTGACAATCAAGGTCACACACAAGCAGTGAAGCACATCAATGAAGTGGACACAAAAGAAGAAGGAGCATGTAGGGAGCTCCAAGAAGCACATGTCAAATCTTCATAAGAAATCCCTATAAAACTAGTGATTTTTATCACTAAAAACCATTGTAAATACCATTTTATATTTTTACAACTCCATTTTGTTCAAGCCGAGGAGTCCTTGAGCTTGAGGAGTATTATAAGTATCATCCTACCAATTTTCATAATTTTTAGATTTCGTTTGAGCCCCCAAATTAGCCTTGGAACCTAATTTTTAACTAGGTCGGACACTAGGTCTGGACAGGGCCAAAACCACTCAAAAAACTATAAAAAGGGCTGGAGAGCTCATTTGAGGGGTTAGATTGTTATGGAACTCAGCTTTGTAAGAGATTTCTTTTGTAATTGAAGATGTTCCATTGTTCCACTCTTTGCTCTTACTTTGTGCACGTGTGTGTATGTGTGTGCATGCTTGTGTGCTTTCACTCACGCACTTGTGCCATCACTTGCTCTTGGTCTTCATACCGGTCCTCACGTCTCCACGGATTGACATTTATGAGGAGAAACTCCTCACGTTGGTACTCACCATTGTGCTAGAGTGACACCAAATTTGGCACTGTTGCCAGGGAGAGAGCTTGGAGGACGAGCGTGTGACGATAAGACGTAGAGTAGCAACGTTGGAAGGTAAAAAATCACCATTTTCACTTCAGTTTTTGAGTTTTCCCTCTTCTTCATCATCATCATCACCACCATCTCCTCTCATCTTCACCTTCTCTGATTTTTTTGCTTTTTCGACTGTACACTCCCTATTTTACCTCTTTTTCTTCCCTCTTGGCTATGCAAGAAGTTCAGAGATGGTTTAGAGCTTAGGCATCCTTGAAATACAGAGAATCGCACTCTTAAAACACCAAAATCTGAGTGGCAGTATTGCGGAGTGACAAGACCTGTGTTTGGTATCACGGCAGTGGTATCGTGAGTTTGAAGGGTGATTTTTCATCTACAGGCTGATAAGAGTGACAAGGAGAACATAAGGTACACATATCTACAAAAATTTTTGAATTTGAGCTTAAAAATCTCCAAGTATCGTGTCCGGTTGAGTTTTGGTATCGCGATACCAGAATTCCTGTGTATCGCGATACTTGTCGAGGTATCGTATCGTGCACACCCACTTGAGGTATCGCGATACCATTCTGGTATCGTATCGTCAAGTGCTGGTATCATGATCACGGTCGCCCCATGGTATCGCATCGCGGTCCACATGGTATCGTATAATCTCGATCTTGGTATCGTATCGTTGATCGTGCAGTATCATATCGTGTGCTAGTTTGGTATCGTATCGTCGACTCAGTATCGTATCGTGCCCAATCTAGTATCGTATCGTGCAAAAAATTTGTATCGTATCGTCCTTAGAACCAGTATCGTATCGTGAGAGTTCCAGTATCGTATCATGTAAATTTTTGGTATCGTATCATGCACCTTGTGGTATCGTATCGCGAAACACAAGCATTATCGTATTGCGATTGGAGTGGTATCGTATCGTCTATAGACTGGTATCGTATCGTCCCTTACCCTGGTATCGTATCGTGAGCAATCTGGTATCGTATTGCGTGATGTCCAGTATCGTATCGTGTAGTGGTCAGGTATCGTATCGTCCACTAACTTGGTATCGTATCGTCGAGTGCAGAGGTATCGTATCCTGTGATTTTTGGTATCGTATCGTCAGTAGACCCGGTATCGTATCGTCGATTGTTTTGGTATCATATCGTGGGCTTGGTGGTATCATCTAGCAAGTGGTATAGTATCATGGAATTTGGTATCGCCTTGGTGGTATTGTATCACCGAATGTGGTATCGTCCATAGTGGTATCGCGTGGAAAATCTGGTATCATATCGCCTGTCCTGAGGTACTCCCAGAGAGGTCCTGTTTCCCTGTTTTAACCCCCAAAACCCTGAGATGGCATAACTTTCTCATACGAAATCCATTCGGAGTGATTTTTGGTTTGTTGGAAAGCTCGTGGGAGTACGGTAAAATTAATACGAGGATTAGTAGATAGGGTATTTTGAAGTTGACCCTCAGGTTGGACTAGGAAGCAAGGGGTTCCACAAGATTTTGAGCAATTCAAAGGACAATTTTGGACTTGTAGACAAGGCTTATGAACCTAAGCTCAAGTTGGTACTTAGGGAGAGATAGATAAAGTACCAAATCACTTGAAACTAGGGTCAACCGCACAACCAAGTCAGGGACTCACAACTCAGTGGTTAACACTACGTGCGGAGTTCATAGACAATTGAGTCAAAAATGTCATTTAACTGGGAGAGACTCTTGGCTTCCGAAGACATGCATAGTTCCATACCTAGGGAAGGTCTTATGTCTACAGTGGACGGAGAATATAGGATGTCTCTTCAATACGTATCCACTAACCTGCAAGGAATACCCATCTACCTTGACAGTCTATACATGTCAATAGCAAGAATGAGAAACACTACTGAATTAGAAATAGTTCCAAGACCAATTGTCAAGTACGAAGATGGCGTCTACATGGACAAGATGGGCCAAATCTATGTAGTAACTGAAAACCCTGATCAGATTAATGAAAGAGGAGAGTTAGCTCGAGATCATGCAACTACCTCACAAAACCCATTCGAGACCCAACAAAGAAGAAAAAATGTGATGTTAGGACAAATGAGCCAAGGTACTAGACCCGATAGACCACATGAAGAATTCACTATGCCAGGAATCAACCTCCACAGCCACACTAGTCAGAGAGTGGGAAATATGAATAGACCTACCTTTAGGACAGAACCGCCCCAAGGTGTCCCCATCATAATGCAATCCCCAGAGCGAGACAAAAGAGTGAGGCCAATCCAATTGGCCAAATGTATGCGAAATCGTTACGATGGCACAGGAGAGACCTATGACCACATTGCAGAATTCAAGCAAGTGTTACAAGCGGAGCAAGTGGATGATTTTTTCATGAAATATAAATCCTTTGGGCTAACCCTCATGGGAATAGCCTTAGCTTGGTTTCAATCTTTGGATCCAAATTCTTTTGGCAATATCGAACAATTCTTCCAAGAATTTGTCTGGGAATTCACTAAGCGAGGGATCAAGCACAATTCGTCATCCTTACTATATAGTCAAACAAGCTCCCAAAGAGACAATAAAAAAATGCAGCACGAAGATTTAGTCAATATGTAGACCGATGCCCTTTGATAGAGAGACCTTCTCAGCAGAAAATGATATCCCTATTTTTAGAAGGTCTAACCAATGGAACATTGAGAATGTTAGTATACGTAAAACAGGTGCAAAATCTGAGTGAATGTCTTCAAGAATGTATAGATCTGGAAGACAATTTAGCTGAGGATCTCAAAATCACACAAGATCTTACCGAATCAGAGGATACAAGGAGCAATGAAACTTCTTGTTCGAGCTATGTGGAGGAAGTGGCAGAGTTAGTGGCCAAGAAATTAGGGGTACAAGGAAACAGAACTACCAGATTTCTTCCTTGAGATTGCCAATGTTAGGAAGTTGCACACTTTGTGGTGGAGATCATCCATCTCATGTCTGCACCAGAGAAGGATTAGGGTTATCACAACCTTACCCTTACAGTAGAAAACCAACTCAAGAGCCTAACATGTACTCTTATAGTGAGCAGAAGTACCCCAACCACAATATCGAATACTATCGAAAGAATAGACAACCACGACTACTTGCACCACCCCCATGTAGACCATATGGGTACCCTCCTAGAGAACAAGACAGAGAAGTTCTTAGGTATAACCCTTGTCCAGGACCACAAGGAGCAACTCGATCGTATGAACATGGAGGATATGGCCAACCTCAACCTATACCAGGACAACAACCATCCCACACACCAGCTCCGACACAAGGGCAAAATGTCACAATACAAGTTGTTTGTCTTGAGTGTGGCAAAGAACAGCTCCTGAGAGATTGTCCCGGACATCCCTCTAGTGCACCAAAGGTTACACCCGTTAATGTGGTAGGCCTAGTAGGGGATTCAAGCTCCAGTAGCGATAATGTGGCTCCTATACATGCAGTTACGAGGGCACAAGCCTTACAAAAAGCTAAACTAGCTGAGCAATCAGAGCCAAGTGAGCCAGGAGATCCTAGTAAGAGAAAAACAAGAACATGGACGGATACTAGAGAGAAGTCCAATCGTAACTTGACCAAGAAATTATCCGAACTAGAAGAAAGCTTGAAAGACGCAAAAACAAAAATAGAAGATATTGCCTCTCAAAACCCCTCGCATGTCAAAACTCCATCCACATGATCATCTCATCCCCACTCACCAACCACTGTAAATAAACCACAATGAGGGTCTGTTCTTGCAGATCCAACCCCAGAAGGCTTGGACATGATGTTCAAGGCATACCAGGCTTGACTTCAAGAAGGGCCAACACATGCAAACCTAGACAAGAGCTACCCTAGAGCGGATTTAGAGATTGAACGGACCAAAATGTGCATAAAGATGGTGGAACTAGCTCAAGCTATGTTTGAGGCCAATCAATCGTTCAATCAGACGAATGCTATTACACCGGGTCTTCACTTCCAGGGCTTACTAGACAGATTAGAGCAGTTGGTAGATAAACCATAAGTTTCTTTACCTCCACAGGCTCAACCAACTGTTGAAAGAGAAACCTCATCACCAAAGAAAGTCTATGTTCCAGATTCCATAGACAATGGAGAACCTCTTTCAATTCAACGACACTCTCAAAAGTTCTTGCAGGAAATACAAGAAGAGAAATGGGCCAAGGAGAAGGATAATCCCCCTCCTATTCTTGAGATTGATGACCTTCATGATCAATTTCCACAAGACATCCCATCTATATATGGAGACCAAGTAGAGCAACAAGAGGAAAAAAGTTCAGGATTTGAATCCAATTCTTTACAAGAGTTGCCACAGTTCACAGGCCCATGGGAATGTAAATATCTCCAGATCAGAGCTCCCACAATATTGATCAGAAACGAAGACTTGGTGGTTCCAAGAAACACTGATGTCGTGAAGAACACTAAGGTTCAATTTCATCTCACTGTGGAAGAGCTGCTCAAAGCAAAACATGAGCTATGGAATCATGTGAAGGACCAGGTTCTAGAACTTGCTTCCAATATGCCAAAAGCAGACTCTAAGTAGAAAGTTCCAGAGATACCTCTAGACAAAATAGGGGACATGAGTGAAGGTGAGGAAGGTAATACTTATCTTCCGATCACCTACCAAGGCTACACAACCAAAGCGATCATAGATTCTGGTGCTGGTGTTGCTATTGCGACCACTTCCCTGTGGAAGCGATGGGGTAAACCAGCATTAAGACCAACTAGAATGAAACTTCAGATGGCTAATGGCCATGTTGAAAGACCTCTAGGATTGCTAGAAGGGACAACTCTAACCACGTGTGGTGTAGAGTTTGAGCACACCTTTGCTATATGTGACTTTGGTAAAACTACTACCTACGAAACGATCCTAGGAAGGCCCTTCCTATGACAATTGCAAGTTGTACAGGATTGGGGAACCAACTCCTTATACTTGCAACACTTAGGGGTCACGACCAAGGTAAATTTGAAGGATTACACCTTCAGAGATGTACCATCCCTATAGTGGAATTCTATCCACAAGGAGCAAGAAGATCCGATCTCTCTACATTCTAAAAGTTCATCTGAGACATCCTGGATGCATGAAGATACTCATTTGTGGATGTGCAAGGTCGCAAAGGAAGAGGAGAAACGCCTAAAAGCAAGAGAAAAAGGAACTTCTCAAGGAGACAGACCAATTAGAGACCCAGCCTATACACCGATGATCTTCCCAGATGAGGAATTTGAGCCTCATGGTTGGGCAGAAATCTTAGCAACCATGGACATTGCTGTCAATGAAGAACAATGGACACCTCATTGTGATGAGGAGGGTTATGATATTTCAGTGTTCATGTGTCAGCCCTTGCTAGAAGAATGTGACCCTAGTGATTCATAGAAAAAGAAGAGAAGGGTGATGATCTAGAGTCCATTGTGATGGATAGTTGCTTTATTTCAGAGGAGCACTATCTAGAAGACATAGGAGTATTTACCCAAAAGGAAGAAGAACCTCTCACAAGCATTAAAACTGTCAATTCAAAGGATGGAAGTGAAGGAGGTCAAAAGAAAAAGAAGAGACAAGGAGTGAAACAAGAAGAGAAGGAATCATTGTTCGAAGTACCAGAGAATTTCAAGAAATATGAAGTTGAGGACCGAAAAATTTTGGTACAAATGCCTAAGAGAGAGGCCACCACAAGAGAAGCATATGATAACAAAGAAAAGACCAAAAAAGTCGTAGTCACCATTGAAGAAAACGAAGAGAGATGTACATACATAGGAGATGACCTAAGTAAAGAAGAGGAAGCAGAGTTGGTAGCTTTGTTAAGGGAATATAGGGACGTGTTTGCATGGCACTATAGAGACTTGAAGGGAGTAGATCCAAAAATTTGCTCTCATATGATCCCCATGATTGCTGATGCCAAGCCCACCAAACAGAAGCCCTACACATATAATGACACCTATGCAGCTAAAATAAAAGAGGAAATCGGCAGATTGATTGAAGCCGGATTCATCTATGAGATTGAGCATATGGAATGGGTGTCCCCCATTGTAGTGGTGCCCAAGAAGAACGAGAAATTATGTGTGTGTATTAACCTTAAAAAAGTTAATGCCGCCACGGTAAGGGATAGTTATCCACTTCCAATCACTGATCATTTATTGGAGCGTGTTGCAGGCAAGGAAGTTTATAGCTTCCTTGATGGATTTTCAGGTTACAACCAAGTAGCCATTGCCACAGAAGATCAACATAAAACGGCCTTTGCCATAGAGTGGGGAGTCTTTACATTTCGTGTGATGCCATTTGGGCTCACCAATGCACCTGCAACATTCCAAAGGCTCATGTGTCATGTCTTCAAAGAGTTCTTGCGAAAGAGCTTAGAAGTATATGTGGATGATTTATGTGCTCATTCACAAGAAAGGAGACGTCACATTCCTGAACTCAGACAGATCTTCAACAAATGTAGACAATACCGAGTGTGTCTGAACCCAGAGAAGTGTGTGTTCATGGTACGTCAAGGTAAAATCTTAGGTCATATTGTGTCTAAGAATGGAATATCAACAGATGAGGATAAAGTAAAAGCCATAGCGGAGTTACCGAGGCCAAGGAATGTTAAAGAGGTACAAGCCTTTATGGGTCATTGTGGATATTACCGTAGGTTTATTCACATGTATGCAATTAAAGCTAAGCCTCTTTATGCCTTGTTGACAAAATTTGAGTGGAACGACGAATGCAAGAAGTCCTTCAATGATCTGAAGAGACACTTGTGCACAATACCAATACTGACCACTCCTGATTGGAATAAGCCATTCCATGTACATGTGGATGCATCCAATTATGCAATAGGATGTGTGTTGTCAGAGCCCACAGGAGAAGGAAATTTAGATTTGCCTATAGCCTATGCTAGTAGGAAACTGAATGGTGCTGAACGAAACTACACCACAACCGAAAGAGAAGGCTTAGGCATGGTATATGCAGTAAAGAAGTTTAGACACTATTTGTTGGCCAACAAGTTTAAGTTCTTCACTGATCATCAAGCCTTATTATACTTGGTCAATAAACCTTGCAATACCAGGCGCTTAGTAAGATGGTTCCTCTTACTAATGGAATATGACTTTGACGTCGTTGTTAGGAAAGGTAAAACCCACCTCAGAGCGGATCACCTTTCTTGCATCACTTCAAGTGAGTCACCACAAGCAATGTCTGATGAATTGCCCGACGCTTATCTGTTCAATCTAGAAGTTGTTCCTAAATGGGTGAATAATTTGGTACCAGTCCTAAACTTTGGACCCAAAAATAAGAAGGTGAAGACAAACAAGGATGAAATTGTATGGTCACAAAGCTATCAAATATTGGTAGGATGCATGTACAAACAAGATATGGAGGGTGTATTAGCTTGTTTTGTCGAGGACGATGAACATGGTAGTTGGTTGCAACAAGCCCATGAAGGATTTCTAGGGAATCACTATTCTAAACAATGAGCATTGCAAAATCTAAAACGTTTAGGAGTGTATTGGCCTAGTATAGACAAAGAAATTCATGAGTGGATCAAGAATTGTCCAGTGTGCCAAAAGAGACCCCCTGTGAAGCATGCGACTCTTTATTAGATATCATTAATCCCAGATTGGAGTGCTCCATTGGTAGAATTTATGAGATCAGGCACATTACCTAGTGAGGCTAGTCTAGCAAGAAGACGGAGCATGGAGCAAGAGGCTAAAGACTATGTCATAGTAGGCGAAAACCTATATCGGAGAGGCAAAGATGGTTACCTAAGACTATGTGTTCATGAACCAGACTACTTGAAAGTCTTGGAAACCGCACACAACGGTGTTGCAGGTGGACACTTTGGACCTAACAGAGTAATCAAGACCATTCTATTCTCAGGACTTTGGTGGCCCACTCTTCATATGGATGCACATACCTATGTGAAGAAATGTGACACATGCCAACGTGCCCAGTACCCCATTAGAAAGGATGAGATGCTGTAGCTCAGTGATGAGTAGCACCTCCTTTAATGTCAATCCGGGAAGACGTGAGGATGGTATGAAGACCACGAGCAAGTGGAGGCACAAGTGCGTGAGTGAGAAGCACACAAGCATGCACACACATACACACACATGCGCACACACGGCAAGAAAAAGAGTGAGAAGCAATGGAGTTCTTAGATTACTTTCAAAAAGCTCTTACAAGTTCATTTCAATTACAAGCCAACCTCAAAAAATGAGCTCTCTAGCTCTATTTATAGTTTTTGACTAGGTTTTGGCCCTGTCCAGACCTAGTGTCCGGCCTAGTTAAAAATTAGGTTCCAGGGCCAATTTGAGGGCTTAAACGGAGTCTAAAAAATACGAAAATTGATATGTAGGCACTTCTAAGGCTCCTCAAGCTCAAGGACTCCTTGGCTTGCACAAAATGGAGCTACAAAAATACGAAATGGTATTTACAATGGTTTTTAGTGATTAAAATCACTATTTGTGTAGGGATTTTTTCTCTGTTGGTTTGTCGTACACATCTTTGAGCTCCCTACTTGCTCTTTCTTCTTGTGTGCTCCACTCCTTGATGTCTGAAAAATTTAGATGGCCTACTTGCCAGATCTTCTTTGGCTACTGTGTCTGCTTGTGCTATCTCTTCGTTCCGACCCTCTTTGTCTTGTGGCTCCTTCGGTTCCTTGACTGCTGCCAACACCCCCCCCACTCTCGCATCTGTCGCCCCTGACAGACCCTTGTCTAGATGCTCGTTGAACGTAATATTGGACAACGTCGGAAGTGAGGTGATGTTCTTCTAATCTGAGCCCCCGTGCTAGATCTGTTAATAATGCATCCCAATGCACTGGTCTTGGTACGTCTGGATTTGGCACCCGCAGTTGTTCTGAATAGATGGTTCTCTCCACAACGAATAAGTGGAGGAGATGTGAGGGCCTGGGTACAAATATTTCTGAGTGATATTCCCAAAATCCCGTTATGAACATCTCCTCGAATGTCTGTTTGAAACAAGCTGGGAGGTACTTTATTCTGGCGTGCCAAGCATATATTACCTCTATGGATGGGGTTGTGCTCATGTCGTATACCAGATCTTGATTTCCTGTAAGAAATCCGACACCTGAGAAGTGTGGGTCTTTAATATTCTTGAACGTCCTGAAGGTGATTAGCATTAGTTCAAAGATTTTCATACACATTTGTGCCATCACATCGGGGGTATTCCGTAGTCGAGTGCTCTAGTGTCTGATGGTAGAAATCATGTAATTTACAGTGGGAGGGCTTTGTGGCGATGCTAGATAAACATAATTTAACCACTTCGCGCAACCCTTGACGTTCTTGACAGCAATGGTAAACTCTGGCCAAGTGCGCCGGCGGAATATTGGAACATAACAAGGATTGTATTTAATAAAAAGGGGCATGTTAGTCCAGGTACGAACCATTTCCGGGTAGGTTTCAAGAAGACGGATTCTCCAGGTTGGTTGATAAATGGAGCCTTTCTTTGCACTTTCTGGGATATCCTCTGGCCCAAATTGTGTGGCAAAAGTTGGAGGTTTGCCACAACTGCGTTGAATCTCTGCATTGTAATCCGCAAGGAGCACACAATATGGCACATATTGACCATCGTTGGTGCCGATCCATCTATGATGAGACATGCTTCAAAAGTATTCAGACTTAATGATGATGTCTTCTAACTTTGCCATAGATTGGATTTGAATGGCCACTCTATCTTCATGGGTTGTTGCTGTCTTCTCGAGTGTTTGGAGCCATTCAGGTACTTCAACTTCTAATGTGTCCAGTCCTTCTGAGGTCTGTGCACCACCTGGCATTGGCATAGGAACGTATGGTTCCTCATATGTTTCGTCCACCTCAATGGGTACTAAATCCTCCGGTTCGGGTTCTACAACTGGGGAGGACTGCCTTTCATATTCTAGTAACTTTTTCTGAAGTTCAGCCACCTGCGTTGTCAATGCCTTTACTTCCTCTAAAGTCGAGGCCGTTTCTATTACCTTGGTTGGAGCCTCCTTTTCCCTGAGCTGGCTACGTAGCTCATCTTGTTCCCTTTCCAAATCATGTGCGTCTAATAAATCCGCATAACTTTCCAAGATGGTTTTCATTGTTTCTGTGGGAACCGCTTTGAACTGTTCTAGATCGATCTCATGGGGGGACCCTTCCATGGCTGCTTCTAGGTTTTCTTCATTTTGTTTCTGCAACCGTTTATTTTCTTCAAGTGCTGTAGCCATATGCTTGCGAAGTAGAGTTAAATTACGCCGGACTCTCAGGTTATCTGTTTGGTACACCTCCAGCAAGGCTTCAAGTTGTTTGACACCGGGTTCTGCTGATGGTTGGGGTGTCTCCAGGAGTGTTTGATGGGCTTGCTCGAGAGTTGTGTAGTGCTGGTTGAGTTCCGCATTTTCTTCTTCTAGCGTTGTGAGTCGTCTTTGTAGGTTCTGATGATTCGTTGTCAACTGTTGATGGCGGCCTTCGAGATCCCTGTACTCACGCTGAAGTTGATATACACACTGATGTAATGATAGGAATATACTATTTACATTAAAGGATGCAGGTAAAGATGAAGATGCAGGGGGGATGGGGATGGGGAAGGGAGTTGTGAATGCTATGGAATCAAGTGGTGAAGTTGGTGGAGGGGGTATGGGAGATTGAGGTTGTGTGGGGGGTGGGGGTGGTACTGTGGCGGGTGATGTTTCCATTGTGTCAAATGTGTGTGTGACTGTAAAGATGGGGACAGTGGGTGGGGTGGAAGTGACATTTGTGAAGAGTGTCGTGAAGGTGGGCATGGAAACTCCTCCAAATTGGATACCGGGAGAGAGAGGAATTCCCATGACAACTGTGGTAGTGGTAGAAAAGGGCGTGGTCGTGCCGGTTGGTGAGGTGAATTGTGTAGCGAGAGGTGAGGTGGGTGGGGAGAGTGGTTCCTCCTGATGTTCTTCTGTTTGCGTGTTGCCTTTCGGTTTTGATACATTGATGTGTATTTGTTTTCCAGATCGCCTAGGGCCGGCAGGCACACGTTTCTCAAATCGATTAATGTATGTCATGGCCTCATCCAAGCCGATTGCCTCTGCGTGTAGGTTCATGGATTCGATAAACATATCGTCCACACCTTCCTCAGCCAATAGTTGGCTCATGAGCACCTTGCCTGATTCAAGTGACATTTTGTGTTGTTCCTGAACTCGCTTCATGGTTTGGTACAATCTTTTTATTTGTGCCGAATATGCTGGGGCACTTGCTAGCTCTGAGAGTTCATCATATCCTTGATATTGTTCTTCGTCGGCTTCTTCTTCTTCTCCTCCTGCCTCGTGTTCATCTCCTTCGACTTCTACGATGACTGGTTGTGTCGGGGCTGGTGTTGTTGTGGTGAGGTGTGGTTCCTGGGTCTGGTTTGCTTCTGTTTCAAGATTAGATTCGTAGATCAGTCTGGCAACTTCTTCATCCGTGAGGTCATTGAGAGTAAATCCCTGTGGAAATTCCAAGTCTGATGGAATGGGGGGAAACACCAAGTTGGGTCCTTCTGTACTTGGTCTGGGAAGACGAATGGTGAATGGCTGAACATGCCTAGTTTGCGGAGGAGTCACCTCAGGTGTGGTAGTGGCCCCCCTTGGTTGAGCACATGGTAATTGGACGCCCCCTCTCATCTTCTTCGATGGAGGACCCGCTGTTGATAGTTGCCTTTGGAATTCTTGGGCCCTGGACCACACTAGTGCTCTTTGAATGGGCACGTCATATGCTAAGCACCTGTAAATTATTCTTGTTAGGGCACAACAACCATGAAGTACATTTTTCTGCTTCTTATTCCAGCGCTGATGGGCTAGGTGTATCTGATCGATGACCCAGTGCAGTATGTTGAGGGTGAGGTTCTCTGTTTCTGCCAATTATAAGCTGAACCATATTTTCTTAGGGGGCATAGTGAATCGTTCTTGTGCGGGAAAAACAAAATGTTGCATAACAGTTCGTAAGTGGAGAGCAATGGTAGGCGTCATTGCCACCATGTCCTTCAATTTATTGAGTTCCTTATGCTTCATCCTACCTGGGACCATTGTTTCTTTCTCGGTGGGAATGTGCATACCTTGCATGTTCAATGCCTCCCGTACCAGGTTGAGGGTTATTTTGAATCTCTTGAGTTCGTGTCCTGGAAACAATGATGGTAGTACAAAAGTACTATCGCCTCCCTTGACCCTGCTAGGAGTTATGGTACTTATGAAATAGGAGCAGCGTAGAAAATCAGGTTTAGGCAAGTGTGCTCTGAAATATCTATCCAGGCTTGCCTTGGTCCAAACTGATCGCATTACCTCTGCTCTGATAGTTCTCGAATTCCCGAGCGAAAAAGTGGTAGCGTCCCCATTTGCCATTAAATTCAATTTTTGCTTCCCAGAAGTAGGTGCCGTCACCCAATGGCCCTGCTACATCACTGAACCAATGAGCATGTTTCCCCACTTGAGAAGTGTGCCCCTGAGGAGGGTCCTAGATAGGAAGGACATGCACCGCTTGAAGTTCTTGAGGCCTTTCGGTGAGTGGCGGTTCCAGAAGAATAGTTTCAATGTCCACAATCTGTGCGCTGGACCCTGCCTGGGAACTGGTGCCTCCAGCTTCTGCCATCGTTATTGCTTGCTAGTTGGTTCTGTCGAGAATATAGAAACATGTGTTAACATTGTAACGAACAAGTTAGAACCATTTTTTTCCTCATTACAACATTATCATGAGGTCCGGGAGAGATTAGTAGGTTAATAAGTGCTCGGTGCTTGTGTGTGTAGTTAGGAATTGGTTGGACCTAAGAACTAAGTGGAATGATGTAGTGTGAGAGTGACGTAGTTAGTAGGTGGGCATGGATTTACAACTGGGGTTCGGGGGTTTATTACAAGTTTTAGGTTGCCAAAGGCAGTGGATGGGCTTTGATCTTGATTTTGTGGAGACTCTAAAGAGTTTGATAGGGGTATCTGCTTGAAGATGAGGCTTTTTAGGGACCCATTTACCAATGATTCTACTAGTGCTCATGGAAGAATATGTGTCCGTGCGTGAGGTGTAAGACTGGGCCTCAGATGTTCGAGTGAGTGAAACATGTTGTACCGGTTGCGGCCGTGGTGTAGCTATTTGAGCCCGCAAGCAAGCCTTAGGCACCCAGATTTGTCGTGATTGTGGGCTGGCCTTCATTGACTTCTTGGGTACCCAAATAGACTTCACTTTTGCAGAAGAATTAATGAAGGAATTCTTATTAGTGTCGTGTTGTTGATTACTAATAAGAGGTTTTGGGCGTGGGGTTGGCCTGGTCTGAACAGGGAATTCTCCTTTTCGCCTCCATATTTGTTTCCCTGGATGAAACAATCTGCTCTGCTCCTTTTTTTGGCATCCAGTATCGGTAGTGTTCTGCTTCTTCTGTATTTGATCTGCCGTTGGTTGTTGCAACCTTCTGGTCTTTGGAAAAGAAGGGAGTTCCATCCTCTCCCTGGTTCCATTGTTGAGACAAGCCTCTTTCTGCATCATACAGTGTTGGACAAAAATAGCATTGTCAACTTCAGGTGCGCCCCTGGAAGGACCAGGAGTTTGTGCTTTACCTAGTTCCTTGAGTGCCTCCTTTTCCAATTCAACTGTAATTCGGCTATGGTCTACCCATACCTGAAGAAGTCCACTTCTTAGGTTGAGGTTGACTGCATGATCATAGATCCAGTCCTGACCCAAGACAAGAGGCTCAGTGAGGTCCTCATCTTGACACACTAGTACTTTGACTGTCATCACTTCATCTTGAATGGAGATGGGAAGATCCACCTCGCCCAGGCAAGGGGTTTCCACACCTCCCAATCCTATGAGATATGCTTCTATAGGATTGACAGTTAATTTCAACTCTTGACAGTAAGACAATTGAACAGCACTAGTGGCTGCACCTGAGTCAATCAAGGCTCTTACAGTCCTTGCGCTTTTTCCTTGTCCTATATCTAAGGTTATAAAAGGACGTCGATCAATTATCCTATGAGAGCTGATACGTGAAACTTCACACATAGCCATGTGATATCCTTGGTCTGCGTCGGCATCTAGCCTAGGTTGCTCTCTACCTCTTCTTCTTAATTTCATTCTCTGGATGCATTCTAAAGCTTCTGCTTGGGCCTCTTCTCGAATTCGCTTTTCTTCTTCTTTGCGTTTCTTAGCAGTATTGAGTCGGCTTAGCATTTCCTCTATGAGAGGTTCTGATATAACTTGACCCTGCATCCGCTTATGTAGCTCGGGAGAACGTCACCTTCTAATGTGGCTAGTTGTACTGCTCCACTTGTTGAGATTCTATTAATGATCATGGGTCCGTAGCCTCTCTTCTCTAGTTTCCTCGCATGTTGTTTCAACGTGTATACTAGTACTAGGTCGCCAGCCTTCAAACCTTTATCCTTAACATGGGCGTCAAAATATGCCTTCTGTCGTTTCTTAGCTGCATATATCCCTGCAGCTGCCCTCAGTCTTGTTTTTCCTAATCGTTCAAGGTCAAAAAGTCTAGAGGATAGTTCATGACCCGTCCATTCGTGTTCTTTTGCTACTTTCAGTGTAGGTATTAGGAAGTCCAATGGTAGCACTGCGTTTTGGCCAAACACCATCTGAAAGGGGGTGGCTTGGAGTACCGTTTTGTAGGCAACTCGGTATGCCCAAACAACATGGTGTAGCTGTTTGTCCCAATCAGAGCGTTTATTGTTCACTAATTTCGTCAGTACATTACATAAGATCTTGTTGGTGCTCTCAGCCTGGCCATTTGCTTGAGGGTGATAGGGGGCAGACTTCTTATGCACTACCAAGAATTCTTGGAGCAGATCTTCAATAACTTCATTCAAGAAGTGAGTGCCTCTATCGCTAACTAGCTCTATGGGTAGCCCGTATCTAGTGAATACATTCTCAAATAAGAACTTAGCAGTAGTCTGAGCATCGTTCTTTGTCGTAGCTTTTACCTCTACCCACTTGGTGAGATAATCCGTGGCCACAATGATATATTCAGCATGTGAACCTTTGGCTCGGGGATTAATAGGGCCTACAAAGTCTATTCCCCACTTAGAGAATGCACGTCCACCCATCATAGGTTTCAGTGGCATTTCATCTTTGCGTATAGGATACTGAGTTCTCTGACAAACATCACACCGTTTCACATAGGTATGTGCATCCATGTGAAGGGTCGGCCACCAGAAACCTGCAAATAATATTGCCTTGATCACCCGATCTGGTCCAAAGTGTCCTCCTGCTACGCCTTGGTGAGCAGTTTCCAAAATCTTGAGATATTCACTCTCATGGACACATAGTCTCAGGTAACCGTCTTTACCACGTTTGTAAAGATTATCACCAATGAGTGAGTACTCTTGGGCTTCTTGTTCTAAACTCCTTTTCCTAGCCAGAGTCATGTCTGGAGGGAATGTTTTCGTCCTCAGGAAGGATACTAATGGTTCACTCCAATCCGGCACTATGGACACTTGATAAAGAGTGGCATGTTCCACAGGTGGTTTAGTGCAGCAGATTGGGCATTCCTTGCACAACTTTTGGACATCAGCCTCCATAGTCGGCCAATGCACTCCTAGTCTCCTCAGGGTCTGTAGGGTTCGTTGTTTTGAGTAGTGTTGCTCTAATGCACCTACATGTGCCAATTGCAACCACTTAGCGTACTCATCCTCTTCCACACAACAGGCCAAGATCCCTTGATCTGTGTGCTTGTACATACTTCCTGCCATGATGTGATACTTTTGGGCTTTTACTACCTCCCTATCTTGTGTGTTTATTACTGGGTGGTTAGGTCCGTATGTCAACACTGGTACCAATGGCTTAGCCCACTGTGGCACCACTTCCAAATTAAACAAGTAAGCATCAAGAAGGTCATCTGACACTCCTTGTGGAGCTTCTCCCGATGTGAGCCTAGAAAGGTGATCTGCTCTCAAATGAGTCTTCCCTTTCCTTACCACAACCTCAAAATCATATTCCATTAGCAAGAGAAACCATCTTACTAATCTTCCTGTATTGCATGGCTTGTTTACGAGATATAGCAATGCCTGATGATCAGTAAAAAATTTAAACTTATTTGCAAGCAAATAATGTCTAAACTTTTTAACGGCATATACCATGCCTAGTCCTTCTCGTTCGGTGGTGGTATAGTTTCGCTCAGCTGCATTCAACTGTCTACTAGCATAGGCAATTGGAAGATCCATATTACCTTCACCGGTAGGCTGTGCGAGTACACACCCAATAGCATAATTGGATGCATCCACGTGAACATGGAATGGCTTATTCCAATCTGGTGTGGTTAAGATTGGTGCTGAACATAATCTTCGTTTAAGCTCCTGGAAGGAATTCTCGCATTCATCAGTCCACTCAAAGTTAGAAGTCCATACATAGGCTTTGCAATGACAGCATACATGTGAATGAACCGGCGGTAGTAACCACAATTCCCCATGAAAGCCTGTACTTCCTTAACGTTCTTTGGCCTAGGCACTCGGCTATGGCTCTTACTTTCTCTTCATCGGTGGATATGCCATTCCTTGACACTATGTGTCCTAAAATCTTACCTTGCCTGACCATGAAAACACACTTTTCTGGGTTTAGGCAGACTTGATATTCTCTACATTTGTCAAAGATTTGTCTCAGTTCAGGAATATGGGTTTGTCTGATGTTGGAATGAGCACAAAGATCATCAACATAGACTTCTAAATTCTTCCTCAGGAACTCCTTAAATACATGGCACATCCGCCTTTGGAAGGTTGCTGGTGCATTGGTAAGCCCAAATGGCATTACTCTAAAGGCAAAAATGCCCCATTCAGTGGCAAATGCCGTCTTATGCTGATCTTCTGGCGCTATGGCTACTTGATTGTAGCCCAAAAATCCATCAAGGAAGCTATACACTTCTTTGCCTGCTACTCTTTCTAAGAGATGCTCTGAGATAGGAAGCGGATAGTTATCTCAAATTGTGGCTGCATTAACCTTCTTCAAGTTAATGCATACACGTAATTTACCATTCTTTTTGGGCACCACAACAATGGGGGATACCCATTCAGTGTGCTCAATTTCATAGATAAATCCAGCTTCAACCAGTCTAGCTATCTCCTCTTTGATCTTGGCAGCATAATTATCATTATATGTGTATGGCTTTTGCTTAGAAGGTTTGGCATCTGTGGTCATGGGGATAGTGTGTGAGCATATGTCTGGATCAACACCCTTCAAATCCTTGTAACTCCAAGCGAATACATCTCTGTATTCTCTCAGCAAGGCTATCAATTCTTGATCTTCTTCTTCCGTCACGTCATGTCCTATGTAAGTGCATCTCTCTTCTCCCTCTTCCATGGCTACCACAATTTTCTTTGTGGTTTCTTTGTTATCATAGGCCTCTCCTGATTGTGCCTCTCGTTTAGGCATTCTGATCATGACTCTCCTGTCATCTATCTCATACTTCTTAAAGTTTTCCGGGACCTCAAACAAAGATTCTTCCTCTTCTTGTGTGACTTCTTTCTTCTTCCTTTTCTTTCCTTCTTCCTTAGGAGTTACATGTGTGGCTAGCCTTACGTCTTTTGGAAGCTCTCCATACCTCTGGGGTTGAAATTCTACTTCATAGAAGTATTCTTCATCTGATGCAAAAGGTGGGTCCATAATGATCGACTCTAGTTCGGAGTCACTTGCCTCCTCAATTGCATCAGGGCTAGGTTTGCACTCTTCTAATACTGCCTCTCCCATGATTGGCTCTAACGAAAAAACTAAAATGTCATAGCCATCCTCATCACAGTGGGGTGTCCATTGTTCCTCATTGATGGCATTGTTGCTAGGATTTCTGCCCAGCCGTGGGGTTCAAATTCTTCGTCAGGAAATACTACAGGTGCATAGGCTGGGTCTTGAATTGATCTATGTGTTCCTTTTGCACCTACTTCTCTGGCTTTTTCTCTCTTCTCTTCTTCTACTGCTACTTTGCACATCCATAAGTGGGTGTCTTCATGCATCCATGAGGATCCTGACCCTATGGAATGCACCAATTCTGTATCATCTTTGGCTCTATGGATGGGATTCCATTGGATGGGAGGGACATCTCTATGAGAGTAATCTTTGAGATTCACTTTGGTCGTAACACCTAAGTGCTGCAGGTACAAAGAATTGGTTCCCCAATCCTGTACCACTTGCAACTGTCGCATAAAGGGTCTTCCCAAGATCATCTCATAGGCATGATTTTTGCTGAAGTCACATATAGCAAATGTATGCTCAAACTCGACACCACAGGTGGTGAGAGTTATTCCTTCTAGCAATCCTAAGGGTCTCTCAATATGACCATCGGCCATCTGCAATTTCATTCTCGTTGGCCTGAGTGCTGGCTTGCCCCAACGCTTCCATAGGGAAGTGGTGGCAATTGCAACTCCTGCACCTGAGTCCAAAATTGCCTTGGTGGTGTACTCCTGGTAGGTAATGGGAAGATAGGTGTTGCCTTCTTCACCTTCACACATATCTCCTATCTTATCCAAGGGTATCTCTGGCACTGTCCTATGTGATCCTACCTGGGAATGAGGTTTTGATATCTCTAGTACTTGTTTGGCTACATGTTTCCATAGCTCTGGCCTTACTTTGAGTAGCTCTTCTAAGGTGAGGTTGCATTGTACTTTAGTGTTTTTCACTACCTCTGTGTTCCTCGGTATGAGTGAGTCCTCATTCCGTACCATGACCATGGGTGCTCTCATACAAGTAGACTTAGCTTCCCATGGGCCTGTGAAGTGGGGTAATTCTTGTAAAGAATTAGACTCAAAGTCTAGTCTTTCCGGAGAGTGGGTGCTCTCCTGCTCCTCATCAATGGATGGGATGTCTTGTGGGAATTGGTCATGTGCATCATCCACAAGTTCAATGGGAGGAGGGACTTCACTTTCTTTAGCCCATTTGTCTTCTTGAATCTCGCGTAGGAATTCTGGTGTGAACCGATTCATAGAAGATGATGTGTCTGGCTCCGTAGAGTTAGGCACATAGGCTTCAGGCACATAGGCTTCCTGGGCAGGAATGCTTACTCTTTCACTTGCCTTGTCCTTGTGTTGAGAGGCGGGTTCCTTTTCTGATTGTGCAATCAGCTTCTCTATTCTTTCTAACAGTCCATCAAAGTGCAACTGTGTCTTCGCTGAACTAGAGATGTTAAATAGGCGACTGGCTTCAAACATGGTCTGAGCCAATTCCACCATCTTAGCACAAATTTTGGTTCATTCTAGCTCTAGTTCTGCTCTTGGGTAACACTTTTCATGATCAGTTACGTTTGGCCCTTCTTGGATTCTGGCCTGATATGCTTTAAGCATCATGTTTAGGTCTTCGGGAGTGGGATCTGCTAGGACTGATCCTACTCTAGGGGGTGGTGGAATTAGTTGAGGCGGGTTGGAAGGTGGAGGGTCGGATGGAGTTGGGAATGGTGGAGGTGGGGTAGTGTGAGAGGGAGTTTGAGATGTGAGTTCAGTTATCCTGGCCTTTGTTTCTTTGAGGCTTTCCTCGAGTTCACTCATCTTTTTTGCCCATTGCCTTTTCATTCTTTCACGGCTATCTCTCCAAGCTCTAGTCCTCTTCTTTGTCATGCTCTCTGTTTCACTAACATCTGGGCTCTTTTCCTGATCTACCCCTTGGTTTTGCTGCACTGCTTGAGCTCTAGTGACTACCTGTACGGGTGCAGTGGACATCACACTTCCTGTGGAGTCTACAACTAACCCAATAACATTAATGGGAGTTATTTTTGGCATATTGCTGGGATTCTTTGGGCAATCTCGTAAGAGATGCTCCTTTCCACACTCCTGGCAATAGCCCTGGATCATCACTGATTCGGTTTGGGTAGGTGCAGGCATGGGGCAATCACGAATGAGGTGATCTCCCTGACATCTGTAGCATGGTCCTTTAGGGAATGGGGGTCTTACTTGCCTAGGTTGAGGCCTAGGGTTGGGGTTTGCATACATGACGTTCGTGTAATCTGACTCCCAACTAGGTTCATTTGGCTCTTCACTATAGTAAGACTCACCATGTTCAGGAGACTGCATGTAGTAGGCCTGGGGGCTATCAACATGTGTAGAATCAAAGCTATGGTCACTCAGGTCACTTTCAGAAAGCAATGGTGTTACAGGGACTATAGCTCTATTCAGGTTCTCTTCTGCAGCTGCATATTTTACTAGGATCACATTAGTAGGAGCAGGTGGTTGCTGTGCTAGCACTGGCTGGGGTCTCAGTTGGTTTTGGTAGGGTTGGTAGGTTTGTTGAGGTCTCACATACTGCTGAGGTGGGTACTAGTTCTGGTATCTTCCTTGTTGAGGGTATGGTTGTGGGTACGTCTGTCTAACGGTTTGCTTAATGTAGGGACAATCTTGCGCGGTGTGATTGGTGTACCTTCGTTCTATGGTGCAGTATTGGCTACTAGGATTAACTTGGGGTTGAGCCATAATGGGATAGACATTCGCCATATGGTCGCCTCCACAAGTGTAGCACCGCTTAACTGGGGCAAATCTCGGAATTTGTTTGCTAGAGACACCTAGTTTTTGAGCTACCTTCTCTGCAAGTTCCTCAATTGATGTGGATTGCGTGGAAGAGAGGCTAGAGGCACTATCTGAGTCCTTGTAGATTTTGGAAAGCTCTAGTTCCTCCCCTAGGTTATCCTCGATGTCAATGCACATGCGTACACACTCTTCTATAGTCCTAGGGTCTTTTAAGTACACATAGGATCTCAATTTTGTACTTAGCAATCCATCCAAGAATAAAGACACTTGCTTAGCTGGTGTGGGGAGCTCCGAAACAGGGCATCTTTCAAGATATTGTCTAAATCTTCTTCCTGCAAGTCTCACGGTCTCTTGAGGGGTCTGCTTGAAACTGTGAATCAATGAGGAGGTATTATGTCTAATGCCACTCTTAGAGAATTCAATAATGAAAGCCTCTAGGAGTTGGTCTATGCACCTGAACTGTCTCTCATTCAATGGTTGGAACCATGTGAGGGCTGTGTTCCTAAGGGTTAGACCAAAGGCATTATATTGTGTGAATAGGTCCTCCACTTGTTCTGCTCTCAAGACTTGCCTAAACTCTGCCAAATGATCGTATGGGTCTCCTGTGCCATCGAAGTAATTTTTCATGGACTTGACTAACTGAGTTGGTCTCAAAATCCTGGTGTGTTCTCTAGGTCGTGGTAGAGGGAAGTCTTCCATATTCCTTTGATTTCTTGGGGCTCTATGTACCTCAAGCTCTACTCTATTTGTTTCCATCCTCGTTCTTTCTCTGCCCCCTGGGTTAGCAAAGCTTACTTCTGGCCTATCTCTACTTCTGTCTCTTTGAGTTCCATGAGCTTGGGATGTTCCCTCTCCAGGGTGACCATAGGACACATTTGATCTTGGTTGGGGGAAAATAAGTTCACCTTTCCAAGTGTAAGCATGCCTATCATTTTATGTCACCACAAAGATCCTCTCCGAAGCGTGATCTAAGTAGGTTACTCTGCCTGGGCTATCAGGATCCTTAAACTCATAGATCATGATTGTTCCTATATCAACTGGTCGATCAGATTTATACCTCCAAAAGGCTTCGTCAGTTCCTCGGTTCAGAAGCAGATCTATGCGCTTATTATCTTGGGGAATCCACTCTGGTGTGATAATCCTAGTGAGAACAGATTTGCCTCGGGGGGTCCTTGGTTCTTCACCCATGCTTCCCTGCTCTAGGTCACCTAAGTCCGTTCCTGGGATCTCAATCCCAAATTCATCAGTCCTATTTGGATGACTGGTGACCACGTATATTGTCCCTTCCTTGTCTAAGTACGCTCCGTTTTCGAACTTGACAGCTGGGCGCTCTAGTCCAATGGATTGATCAGGATTCTTAATCTGTACCACAGATCTTCCTAGGCCGTCCTCATAGATGCTAGCACCCAATCGGTTGGTCCTAAGGTATTCCAACTGAGTTTTGTAATGGCCTTCTACCCTGTGCAAGTATGGCACTCCTGAACTTCCCGTAGGTCTGTCCATGCCTTGAGACATCTCTGATTCACTAGTCTCAGAACTAGGGTAGTATGAGTGGTGGCTCAACTGCTGGGCCCAAGACCTAGCAGTGTGGTTAACACTAGCCTCAGACGACCTAAGAATTTGTCTATCTCTCCCTAGATGTCGCCCTGATCTAAGGTTCATAAGCCTAATTGAACAGCCCAAATTTGCCCAAGTACAACCTCGTGGCGGAGTTCTTTTGTATCAGTTACTTGATTCTTTTTAGTTGATTAGCGTGTTAACATTCTTGTCTGATATCACGTCGCAAGGTATATTTGAGTGTAGTTCCGCACTTAAAGTTGATCATTCCACGTTAAGTTCTTTCCCTTTAAGGTTCTCGACAGTACAGAGATTATGTCCTTAGCTTGAACTTGAAAGTTTAGGTATTCTTCAACTTGATAATTGCCTATGGTCGCCCTGACTTACTCCTACCTCTAGTCGTTCTTAGCCTAAGCTAGGAATTGACGAAGGGGAGTTGAGAATATTCCGACCTTTCTTGCTGATCCTTGCTCTTTAGTGCTCGAGAAGTTGATTCTCAAGCTTGCACAAAGCACTTGCTTGGATGCTCTCAATTGCTTCTCAATAGACCTGCATCAGTCCCAAGATTAGCTCCAGACTTAAATTCAAATGAAAGACTAGACCACTTTCATGCATGTGACTCACCGACCAAATTATCTCTTGCCTTTATAAAAAACAATCCCAAGGATCCCTCAGTTTTCCTACCTCGGGTATGGTTAACTTCAAAAAACCCTATCTAATAATCCTAATCTTAATTTTCACATAACCAGTGGAAGTTTTGGTTATACTCCTCACGAGCTTTCCGACAAAACAAGAATCACAGCAATTGGATTTCGTATAAGGAAGTTATGTCAGTTCAAGCTTCAGGGATTAAAACAGGGTTCAAAACAGTTTAATCAAGCATGCAGAAATTCTTGAATTACTTGGGTTGCGGCCTCAACATGCAATGCTAACCCCGAGTGTTTGTCCCACAAATTGACCAAATTAGCCCCCTATTCTTTACCCTAGAAAATTGGCCAAATTTGCCCTTCTAACGCGTTCGCAAGTTCTGTCAGTCTCGATTGACAGGTCAATCGCGATTGATGTGTCGATCGCGATTGACAGGTCCGTCGTGGCTGTCTGTCGCGATTGATGGGTCGATCGCGATTGACACGTGGCTCGAAAAGTCAATCAGTCGTGGTCAAAGGGTCGTTGACTCTGTCAGTCGCGATTGATGGGTCGATCGCGATTGACAGGTCGGTCGCGAGGGTCTGTCCGTCGTGGTCAAACAATCGTTGACTCTGTCGGTCGCGATTGATAGAGCCGTCGTTGGCTGTCAGTCGCGATTGATGGGTCGATCGCGATTGATGACTCGATTGCGACTGACACGTGTCACGTGTATGATCCGTCAGTCGTGGTCAATCGGTCGTTGATTGTGTCGATCGCGATTGACAGAGCCGTCGTGGGCTGTTGGTCGCGATTGATGAGTCAATCGCGATTGACAGGTCTGTCCGTCGTGGTTTGTCGATCGCAATTGACGGAGCGATCGCGATTGACAGAAATCTGATGAATTTCAAAAATCTAAACACAGTTTTGGGAAGCTCTAGGCCTGTAGATCATGGTTTTGCACTTTGTTTGGCAAATGGAGCATTTTTTCTGTCAGTCGCGATTGACAGAGACCGGCGACACAGGGACAATTGCCAAGATTTTCGTACCTGCGCGAAGTGCTGGAGATGATGATGCAGCATGTACCTGCAAGACAGCTCAAGAAACATGCAAAAACAGCACACACAATATTGCTCTCTCGCTCTCTCTCACAAGTGGAATGAGGGGAATGGAAGAAGAAAGGAAATATAGTCAAAAAACTGAAATTTTTGCGATGATGGAGATGGAGGTGGGAGATGGTGACGATGATGATGGTGATGAAGGAAACAAAAGGAAATAGATAAAAGTGAAGAAAATACCTATAACTCCAACGCTTCAACTCTACGTCTTACCATCACACGCTCGTCCTCAAAGCTCGATCCCCTGCAACGGTGCCAAAATTTGGTGTAGCTCAGTGATGAGTAGCACCTCCTTTAATGTCAATCCGGGAAGACGTGAGGATGGTATGAAGACCACGAGCAAGTGGAGGCACAAGTGCGTGAGTGAGAAGCACACAAGCATGCACACACATACACACACACACGCGCACACACGGCAAGACAAAGAGTGAGAAGCAATGGAGTTCTTAGATTACTTTCAAAAAGCTCTTACAAGTTCATTTCAATTACAAGCCAACCTCAAAAAATGAGCTCTCTAGCTCTATTTATAGTTTTTGACTAGGTTTTGGCCCTGTCCAGACCTAGTGTCCGGCCTAGTTAAAAATTAGGTTCCAGGGCCAATTTGAGGGCTTAAACGGAGTCTAAAAAATACGAAAATTGATATGTAGGCACTTCTAAGGCTCCTCAAGCTCAAGGACTCCTTGGCTTGCACAAAATGGAGCTACAAAAATACGAAATGGTATTTACAATGGTTTTTAGTGATTAAAATCACTATTTGTGTAGGGATTTTTTCTCTGTTGGTTTGTCGTACACATCTTTGAGCTCCCTACTTGCTCTTTCTTCTTGTGTGCTCCACTCCTTGATGTCTGAAAAATTTAGATGGCCTACTTGCCATATCTTCTTTGGCTACTGTGTCTGCTTGTGCTATCTCTTCGTTCTGACCCTCTTTGTCTTGTGGCTCCTTCGGTTCCCTGACTGCTGCCAACAGATGCCCTTGAGGCCAACGATGGGAGGACGCGCATTCTCGAAGTGGGGCATAGACTTTGTAGGCCCTATTAACCCCCCAGCTAGAAACTCCCATGCAGAGTACATTATTGTAGCCACTCACTACCTTACAAAGTGGGTAGAAGTCAAAGCCACAACGAAGAATGATGCTCAAACAACGACAAAGTCCTTATTTGAGAATGTCTTCATGAGATATGGACTTCCAATAGAGTTAGTAAGTGATCGAGGCACACACTTCTTGAATGAAGTCATTGAAAATCTTCTCCAAGAATTCTTGGTGATCCATAAGAAGTTTGCCCCTTATCATCCACAAGCTAATGGACAAGCCGAGAGCACAAACAAGATCCTATGTAATCTATTGACAAAATTGGTCAATAATAAGCGCTCTGATTGGGACAAACAACTTCATCATGCTGTTTGGGCTTATCGAGTTGCCTATAAAACGGTACTCAAAGCCACCCCATTTCAAATGGTCTTCGGATAAAATGTTGTGCTACCGTTGGACTTCCTAATTCCAACTTTAAAAGTAGCACAAGAGCATGATTGGAATGGACACGAGTTATCCTCTAGGATCTTTGATCTAGAATGCTTAGGTGAGACAAGGCTACGAGCGGCTGCAGGAATCTATGTGGCAAAGAAAAGGCAAAAAGCATATGTCGATGCACATATCAAAGACGAAGGCTTGAAAGAGGGAGACCTAGTGTTGGTTTACACACTAAAACAACATGCCCGAAAATTGGAAAAAAGAGGATATGGACCCATGATCATTAACAGAATTTCCACTAGCGGTGCACTTCAATTGGCCACACTAGAAGGAGATATCCTGCCAAGCTATATTAGTGGTTCTCGAGTCAAGCTATATCAAGAACCTCTTACAAAGGATATGCTAAAGAGACTCAACATTGCTAAGAAGCGAAAAGAAGAAGATTTAAGCGTTAGAGAAGAAGCACAGGCTGAGGCTAGAGAACACATTAGGAGAAATAAGTTAAGACGCCTAGGCCTAGATATCAACCCTGAGGCCCCAAGATATCACATGGCCATGTGTCAAACATCAAGTGCAAAGGCTTCTCAAATAATTGACCGACGTCCATTTGTGAACATCGCGGTAGGACAAGGGAAGAATGCAAGGAATGTGAGAGCATTGATTGACTCAGGTGCAGCAACTAGTGCAGTTAGAATTTCATACTGCCAAGACCTACAATTGAACATCAAGCCCATAGAGGCCTATCTCATAGGTTTGGGAGGTGTGGAAACCCCTTGTTTGGGCGAGGTGGAGCTTCCCATCAATCTTCAAGGTGTTTCAATGTGTGTCAAAATGCTAGTGTGTGAAGATGAGGACCTTACAGAACCACTTCTCTTGGGTCAAGACTGGATCTATGACCATGCCGTCAATTTAAACCTTAAAAGATAACTTGTTCAAGTTTGGGTACAGGAACAATGCATCACGTTAGAATTAGAGACTTGCATGAGCACAAAGCCAAGTAGCACACATTCTCTTAGTTCGTCTAGAAATATGAGCAAAGAAGATGTTGTATGTGTCAAGCAAGATGTGATCCAGACGGACTCAATCATGAAAGGACAGTCTCAAAGGAGCGACGACCCCTCTTCTTTTTTAAAGACTCCTGCAGCCGCAACAATTCAACCAAAGAGGCAAGTAAAACAGTACACACGCATGGCTACATCAAACATACAAACGAAGTGCAAAAAGAACGAAGCTCAGGGCAGGAAACAGATTTGGGTATGAAAAAGAGAACAACGACCAGCTTTGCCACAACCCTTCCTAGTGAGGCAAGCCAACCATGCTAAAAGAAGCACCAAGAAACGAGGACCAGCTCAATCCCACATTCTTCGACAAATTTGGGGACCAAAGAAATCGATGAAGGCCAACCATACTAACGTACAAATTTGGGTGCCAAAGAAATTAGCTGCAACTCAACAAGGGTGATTACAAATGTGGGTACCCAAGGCACTCTTACATGCACAAAACCATATGATCTCCCTGACGAGAAAAATCTCAGCAAAAACACCACGAAGAAGCAAGAGTCGAAACCAAGGGCAGAGATCAAAAGAAGATGAATTCATCTCCTGGCCGGTAATAAAAAGACACTCACAAAGGATATGGGTTTGGAAGCCAAAAGTACCAGCAGCTTCCACAACACCAAGGAGCCGACCACAGTGGATATCAAATTTTAGAAACCATCCAAAGATGAAAGGGCCAGAAGTGATCTCCATAGGACCACATACCATTCTCAAATGGATCCCTATAAGGAGGATTACATCATTGCAAAATTCAATGGACACCTCCAAACAAAGATTGCATCAAGTCTACAAGTAACATCAAAGGCCTCGACCAGCAACAACCATGTGCCTTTGGCATAACCTTGTCTTTTGCACCATTCAGGTCATGCATTTCCAAAGTATGCATTAATATAGGGCCTCCTTACACGGCCGTGCATAGACACAATTGAGAATCCAAGGCACATGATACACATCTGACATATGTAAAATATTTTATTGATGCTAACACCTTTCTTCTTGTTTTATTCATTTGTTCCAAAGAAAAAAGAAAAAAAAAGAAAAAAGAAAAGAAACGAAAAGAAAAAGAAACAAAGAGAGCGACAGGACAGGAGTGCATGCTTGAACAATCTCTGATGAGAACCATCAACACGGACATCCATCAACACGAGAGACAAGCTAGTGGTCAATCATCACGACGGGCATACAATATGAAGAGTGACGATCCACGGAATTTTCACCATGGTAAGAAGTGTATGCTTCAACAACAACATAACCATGGTCGATTAGGAAACCTCTTCATCGGCATACCCTTGAGCACCTAGCTCAAGACCCAACTTCTTGCACCATAACTTTTCCAATGCATTTCCCAAGTATGCATGCATAGGTCTATATTACAAGGCCATGCACAAGGCACATATCTTGTCCAACCCATGCACTAATGCACTGACCCATCATCCATTATGGGTTACAAGTACTTGACATGAAAACGAGGAAAGCCATCTTTGGAAGAAGCAGAGGACATCAAGGGGACCACAACAAGAGCAAGGAAGCAATCCACCATGAGAGTTGCTCATACCCAGCATTGACAACCTCTTTCGAGTAGCTCATAATTTTTGAAAACTCACAACGATACCATCAAGCGGGAATACAAGGAAGACATGCATACACAGGTAGCAGTGACAAAATGAGGAACCAGATAATTGCCCAAGCTACAATTGGAAAATGGACCGCTCTTGTGGATACATGATGGACACTATCTCTCCAAGCACTACAAGGAACAACCACTACAACAAGGGTCTGTCAGGGACGACAGACTCTAGAGGGGCGGGGAGTGTTGACAGTCAAGGTCACACACAAGCAATGAAGCACATCAATGAAGTGGACACACAAGAAGAAGGAGCATGTAGGGAGCTCCAAGAAGCACATGTCAAATCTTCATAAGAAATCCCTATAAAACTAGTGATTTTTATCACTTAAAACCATTGTAAATACCATTTTATAGTTTTACAACTCCATTTTGTTCAAGGTGAGGAGTCCTTGAGCTTGAGGAGCATTAGAAGTATCATTCTACCAATTTTCATAATTTTTAGATTCCGTTTGAGCCCCCAAATAAGACTTGGAACCTAATTTTTAACTAGGTCGGTCACTAAGTCTGGACAGGACCAAAACCACTCAAAAAACTATAAAAAGGGTTGGAGAGCTCATTTGAGGGGTTAGATTGTTGTGGAATTCAACTTTGTAAGAGATTTCTTTTGTAATTGAAGATCTTCCATTGTTCCACTCTTTGCTCTTACTTTGTGCATGTGTGTGTGTGTATGTGTGTGCATGCTTGTGTGCTTTCACTCACGCACTTGTGCCATCACTTGCTCTTGGTCTTCATATCGGTCCTCACGTCTCCACGGATTGACATTTATGAGGTGAAACTCCTCACGTTGGTACTCACCATTGTGCTAGAGTGACATGGCCCTTCAAAAAGAGTGGATACATAGCACATGGTGTGTTAGACCTTGTGCACACGGATATGTGGGGACCAACCAAAGAGCCATCTATGATTTTATTGTATAAAGCAAAAATCAGATGTGTTCAAAAGATTCAAGACAGAGGTTGAGAAGGAGAAAGGTTGCTACATCAAAACCCTAAGGTCAAAGAGGGGGAGAATACTTCTCCCATGCTTTTTGTGATTTCTTGCAAGACCAAGGTATAAAGAGGCAAATAACTTGAGGTATACTCCCCAACAAAATGGGGTGGGAGAGAGGAAGAATAGGTATATTACTAAAATTGTTAGGAGTATGTTAAATGAGATGAATGTGTGTTTGATATATTGGGCAAATGTTTTATCTACTATTGTGTACTTGACAAATAGGTGTCCCACATCAGGGGTACATGACATGACACTTGAGGAGGCATGGAGTGGAAGAAAATTAAACCTTTCACACTTTAGAATCTTTGGGTGTGTATGCTATGCACATCTTCCACAAGAGTTGAGAGATAAGATGGATGCAAGCACTAAAAGATGTATGTTTATTGGTTATGCTATGGAGCAAAACAGTTACATGTGCTAGAACCCTAATACATAGGAGTTAAAGGTATCTAGATATGTAGTGTTTGATGGACTCAAACCATGGTATGCTTCCAAAGTTCCATTGCAGGATGAAGATATTTAAGAGTAGAGAGGAGATATGAAGCTAGATTTCAAAATAGCTTGGAAATCAGTGGTCCAAGCATAGAAAGAAGTTTAGGCATGGATTCAGCCCATCAATTATTGAATAAAGGAAATGCAAGATTGGTAGAGCTTGATGAAGATGGACATGAAGTTGAAGACTTTGAAGAACCTATGTTAGATGGGGGAGCTACATCAAAAACCAAAATCAATGCATCAAGGCAAAGAAGGTTCATTTCACCAAAAGGAGAAGAAAGGAGGTCAACAAGGGTAAAACATCCAATCTCAATGCTTGTCTATGATGCATTAGCAATTTTTTTGAACTTTGATAGCGAAGGCCTTCCATGTGCGTCTTCAAGGAATTGGTCCATAGCACGGGTTGTACTTCAAGTGGGTAGGTGCATGCATCGATGTGTGCATCATCTCTGGGTATTTTTGGAGTAATTCCACCTGCCATGTGGGTTGATAAATATGACCTTTTTCTGCTTTCGGGGGAACATCTTCTGGCTCAAACTGAGTGGCATGCATTGGGTGCTTCTTAGTAACATGTTCAATTTGGAAATTATATTCCTTGAGCAAGAGGAAGTAAGGTCTATATTATAGCTCGCTCATCATAATGTGTCATCGGGGTGCTATAGCAGCAAAATATGGGGATTTCAAAATAACCTCTTCAATGTTGGCCATCGCTTGTAACTGCACATCAACTTGCGCTGAATGCGTTTTGCCAAGTTCTTCAACTTTTTTTAACCATGTTGGAGGAGGTAGCTCATACGTATCCTAGGCTTCTACAAATGATTAGCCTCCAACCACAGGCAATGGTACATACTCTCCTTCAAATTTGTCATCAACTAGTATGGGTATAGTCTCGTCAAGTTCTGACAAGTCTGGTGGATAGTCCGATCGAGGGGGTTCCATCATGTTGGATACCTGGGTCTGCAATTCCTGTACTTTTATGCAACTGTGTCGTCGGGGTGCTATAGCAACAAAATATGGGGATTTCAAAATAACCTCTTCAATGTTGGCCATCACATGTAACTACACATCAATTCACGCTGAATGTGTTTTGCCAAGTTCTTCAACCGTTTTTAACCATGCGGAAGGAGGTAACTCATAGGTATCTTGGGCTTCTGCTAGCTCGCTCATCATAATGTGTCGCCGGGGTGCTATAGCAGCAAAATATGGGGATTTCAAAATAACCTCTTCAGATTAGCCTCCAACCAGAGTCAATGGTACATACTCTTCTTCAAACGTGTCATCAACTGGCATGGATATAGTCTCGTCAAGTTCGGGCAAGTCTGGTGGATAGTCCGATCGAGGGGGTTCCATCATGTTGGATAGCTAGGTCTGCAATTCCTGTACTTTTATGCATAGCCTGTTCAATTCGTCAAGGAGGGCCAATGAGGTGACTTCCTGCACATAGAAGGCCTAACTGAATCCTTTAATAGTAATTTCTTGTTCGTCTCCTTGAGTGTTTGACATTCTTCTTGTAATTGATCATAATCTTCTAGCACCCATGCGTGGTCATCCAAGAGAATCTGCATTCATTCTGAAGGAATAGCCTGAAAATGAGAGGGGCTAATAGGGGTCTTTGGATTATCCAAGGTAGCCTTAAATTTCTCAGGGTTCTGTTGTTGGAGGTGTTGATTTTCTTCCTTGGCTGTGTTGAGATGCCTTCGAAGGAGCACCATATTATGCGATAATTGAGCATTGTGCATTAAATAGACATCTAACTGTGACTCGACTTCCTTGACGCATTCCTATACTCGTGCCTTGAGAGTTTGTTGCTACTATTGATGCTCTGCTTCCAAGTTTTGATACTCCATATTGAGTTCTTGATTCTGTAAGTTTAATGCATCTAATTGTTTCTACAAATCTTGCATAATCTGTTGGAGGGCCGACTGTTGTTGCCCTAATGAAGAATACTCTACATTAATCTCTTGAAGACACTGTATCATCTGCTAGATGGCAGCATCAACAGACGACGATGATGATGATGCAAAGGTGGAAAATGACATATGCGGGGTGGTTTGTAATGCAATGGGTGTGGGAGTTGGGGTAGGATTGTGGATGTCGTGGCAAGTGATGCAAGATATGTGCGGATAGGTTTCGTGTGAAGCGTGCTATGTGATGTGGGTGATAAATGCAAATGTGCATCCGATGAAGCAGTGGGTGAGATTTCCATGTTGCTAGAGGTGCTTTCACTGATACCAATGCGAAAGAGCGAAGTGGGTGTGATTGTGTGGGGTGGGGGTTGCAATTGTGTGGTGAGAGGTGAGTGGGGTGGTGTTCTTGGTGGCCATAAGAAGGGAGCTTGTGGGCGAGGTTCCTAGGAGGGACTTACAAATGGGAAAGGTGAGGTGCACGGATGCAAAAAGGATGTGAAAGAGGAGTAGGATGAGGGTGGTGGTGTAGACACGACAGAGGAGTACAATGGGTTAGTGGTATATGAGGGGAAATGAGGGGGTCGAGAAATGACAGGTGGCATATGGATAGGTGGAATGGAGATGGAGGTAATGGGAGAAGTAGTCATAATTGGACTAGATATCAGGGACCAAATGGAAACGGGGGATGGAATACAAACATCGGGGCTCTCTATAATGTCAGGGGAGGGTTGGGTTGGAGCTGGGGAAGAGGGGATGGTTTCACTAATGGTATATACATGGGTAGGGTCTTCACTTGCTATTAGGTCATTGGTAGAAGAACCCACAAGGGGTGCATATGTCATAGGATCTAGAGGTACATGAATGTCTGCGCCTGGTCATTTGAGGATTCACACTCGTCGAGGATCAAACTTGGGAAGGGGTTTTCATAGCAAGTAACGCAAGGCTTCCGATACACCTACTAACTGGACCAATTCATGCATAGTTGAGATGAAGGTCTCCTCGAATCCACCGTTGACCAATTCTTGCTACAAGATGGCTTGGCTCTGTTCCTCAGCCACCCTAGTCCTTGCCCGAAACCTATTCATATTGTTATGGAGCCGTTGAATGGCTATCATGTATGCTACTTCTTTGCCATCTCTTCTTCATATGTACTGGTTTCCCCTTGAGCTTCGACGTGTGCCTCTCACTAATATGCTTCTTCCTCACTCTCTTCAGTATCAGCAGCTCCCTCATCTGTCACCGTATGATCATCCTCTTCATCTTTAGTGTCGACGTTCTCTCCCTCTGATGGTGTTGTGGGGTAAGCACATCGTTCAAGTTCTTGAGAGACAAATTGTGTGTCCAAAAACTAAAAGTTAGTGAACAACACTTATGGGATCTCAAAATTAAATATAGTGTTGATATCCTCTATGCCCAAACTAGTGACCGGGAAGGTAAAAGAGTTAGAGACAAACATAGAGGTCACCATAGGAGGTTCAACAGTAGTGGTGGCCATGATCAGGATCGTGGTAGGAACAGTGGTCACTGCCTGTGAAACCTCACGCATGGTAGCGGAGCGATTCAAGCAAACACAAAGTGGTGGAACACTTTGTTGCGGTTGAACTGGAGGTCGTTGTGGGGAGGTATCGGGTGTAGGCTGTGGTGAAGGTGATTCTGGAACCTGTAAATAAGGGATTCCGTGCATGCATTTGAATCTTCTAGCATTGGGAGGTCGCATGGTTTTCTTTGAGCCTTTGTATTGTTGTAATTGCACTACTGGAAGGGCTCTCTCAATAGCGATATCATAAGCCAAACACATGTAGATAATGCGTGTGAGGGCACATGAACCATGGATAACCTTTTTCTTCTCCCAACAATGTCCTGCCAATAAAAGCTGGTCCTGGATATAAGTGGCAATATCAATCATTTGAGGCCCAGTAATGGCAAGGTACAATCCAAACCATAGACGTTTGTGGGAGATTGTAAAGCACTCTTATGTCGGAAAGGCAAAATGTTGGAGGCATATTCTCAAAGGAGTGGTGAGCTAAGGAGTGATGGCTAAGATTGCTGACCATTTGTCCACATCACTGTGCTTCATAGCTTCTGGGATAAGGCGCTCTTTCTCTGTGGGCATATGATTAACATGGATCTTAAGAGCGGACTTGATTAAGTCCAAAGATAAGGTGAACTTCTTGAAGGGGAGGTCATTGACTAAGGAAGATAGTACAAAGATGGGATCCAACTCCATTTGTTCTTGTTCTTTAATAGAAGCAATCCGATAATAACACCTATAGAAATCAGGTTTAGGGAGTAGTGCCCCGAAGTAAGGTGCAAATCCTACTCTCTGCCAAATAGGCCTAAGTTCTTCACTATTGTGGAGGTCTTCAAACTCTTGGGAAAAGAACTGATAGCATCGCCACACATTTGCTCTGTATGTCAAGTTGGCTTCATAGATGAACTCTACTTCGCCGCATGGTCCAGCGAGCCCTTGGAATAACCAATGTGCCTTACTACTTACTTTTTCTGTTTTTCCCCGGGGTTGGTCTTCAACACGCATAAGTCCTGAGAAACCCTAGAACTCTGGTGGTATTGTTGTTAACATGCTCTCAAATGGAAGAGCTGAGAAGTCGACTATAGGCCATTTGAGCATTGTGCTGGTGGAACTTTCCGCTTGCATGATGAAAACTTGTGAATGAACCTAAGCTGGAGTGAAGAGGAAAATGCATTTGTCATGGAAAATAATCAAGATCCCAAGAAGATGAGACCTCCATTCCTTTCCACCACCAACATTCTTCTTGTGTAGTGTGCATGGTTTTAATGATGTGTGAGGTGAATGTGAGAAGTGCGTGATTTGACTGTGAGTGGTAGTGGGTGAGGTGCATGGCTTTACAATTGAAACCTAATGAGCACTGCCTACGAAGTTCGTGTAGGTTACAAGGATACCACTATACTTTATATTCAACACTGATGTGTGAATGATATTCACCTAAAAGTCTAGAAGCTTAATCTAGCTATAAAGTACCGTTTACTCAAATTCTTCTTACTAGAATCTGAAGTCAAGGAATTACTTCCATGTTTTCCACCTTGTTTAGGCTTTCATCACAAGATCTCTCTATGATCTTAATTATCCTAAACTTATATTGGAAGCTCTAAACCTTTTGATGGAATAAACATCCATCCTGATGGAATAAACATTCATCCTTTCTTTCTAAGGTTTTGAGTGTGATTCCAAGAGTCCTGAATCATATTTAAGATCTACTTAGTTCTTGCCTTAACTAACTTGAAGTGACAAGAGATTACTCTTGCCTTTTAGATTCCTCTGTTTATCCAAAGCTTTCAAAAAGCTACCCTAGGGTTTTCTAGGACTCTTATTTACTACTTAAGTCTAAGCATCTTCTAATGCTTTTGGATTTCTCTTGAAATCCCTTTAAGAATAGCTAATACAAGTTTCACCTACGCCAGACTTAAGTATCATTTATCAAAGTTGCATATTGCATACTTTGTATATTCTCTCCTTCTTACTTCCCTTTAGAGAAGTTTAAGCTTTGGCATGCTTTATTCGAGCTCGTGGTTTACAACCACCTTTTTTCAAAATCTTTTGTGATATTTTTGGGATCCCAATGTTAGATTTAGCATGCCATGAAGTTGCTTTCTAAGCAACTCATTGTTTGCCGAACATCTTATATATAAAAGATGTTCTTTTATCTCATTATCTATATTCTAAATTTCTATTTGTGAAATTAATTGTACCAATTCTTGATAAGTTTGGTACTTTCTTCCCCCATTTGAAGAGTTTTCATCCTTGAAAACTGTGAAATCTATGGCTTCATTCACAACTAGGGAGTCAATACTATGCCTCCTCCCAATATTGGACTATTCAAGCAATCTTACACTTGTGTAGAGCCTGAAGATTTGCTAGAAAGCAGTTCTAGTTTTGGTATCTTTTAGAACATCTTCTAGAGGTAGCTCAGTGACCACCTATCCTAACTTGCTCATGAACTTCCTTTTGACGTTATGGGAATATTCATGAGTTCTCATGTTTTGCAACAATGCAATGCTTATGCCTATCTGTGTTGGGATAGGTGGCTTTAATTTTCAATGCTAATCAAAGCATAAGAGGTTTGAAGGTACTATGAAATAAGAAAAATATTTCCATTTCATCATTGTACCTATAGAACTTTAAGTTCCTTCCATTAAGAACCATTGCATCTGCTAAGGAAAACCTTACTTGACTTTCTTGAGATGCAAATCTATTGAATTAATGAAGCCTTCAATTAAATTGGATTTTTTTTCCAAAAGGAGGGAGCTTTCAATTTTCATGATGCCTCGAATACTTTTCACCATTCATGTTGGTGAAAGTAATCTTTGTTCATAATTAGTTTCCATCAATGTCTTTGATGGCATCAGCTTAATAGAGCTTTATATCATGAGACTCTTGAAAACATTCTAGGGTGTCCTCCTATGTAGGATATGTCATGAAGAACTCTTTTAGAATCTTTTTCAATTAACTATCTCTAAGTATGTCATAAACTTAGAGGAGTATTGTAGGTTCTATCTAGTCTAAGAGTATGCCCCAAAGAAGTATTTTAGGGAAATCATCTACTTAAGTCATCTCATAGAGAGGCTTGTCTTGGAACCATCTCTAAGTATCTCTTATAATTAGAGTTAGCATTAAGTATGCTAGGTTCTCTTGTGTATACATGACACTAGACTTATATCACAATGAAAGAATTTCCTAAAAACTTTCTAAGTTATAAAAAAAACTTGCATATTTTTGGTTACAAACTCTTTCATGTATGCCAAGTGAACCTCTTACTTAAGTCCTTGGCTTTGTTGATTAGGCATGCGATGGGTTTTATGGAACCTAAATATCCCTGAACAAGAGTCGAAGCTTGATGCTCTTTCTATTTCTGTTCAGCTTTGTTGGCTTTCGGATCAAACCAACATATAAAAAGCATTAAAGGATAGTGATCTTTAAATCCCATACCATTAAACGTTTATGCTTTTGAATTCATGCCAAGAAGTCATTTCCTATCTTAAGCTTAACCTTAATCTCACTCTTGTCCCATAAAAACCATGCATATGGAATTTATTGATTTGCATACTTAGTGTATGCTAGAAACATATACATCTTTACTCAAAGATGCTTAGCATGCATAAATGCATAAGGTTCAAGATTGAACCCCTCTTTAAAGCATGAATGGAATTCTCTTGTTGAAATCCATTTTATTTAATAAGGTGCTCTTTCTTTCCATTCGTTTTCATGCCATGCTATGATGAACTTACTATGCTTAAGTTGTGATCATTTCCATGTGGTGGATCCATTTTGTGGCAAATGAAAAATCCTTTGTAATTCATTTATGCTTCTTCTTTTTTTTTTGTGAACAAACATGGGTTTTGCTCTCAAACATCCTCATGATAATGCACCTGTGTCAAAAGAAAAATAGATGAACATTCTTTGTATTCAATGCACAGATGTATGCAAGTGCTAAAGGTGCTTTGAATTCCATGCATGTTTAAGCTTTTATTAGTTATGGATGTAAATTGAAGACTTATCCTAGGCTTCAATTACATCCCTATACAAAGGATATGGCAAACCCATCAAAATTATAAACTCCAAAATACTTAGCTTAAGGTCAAGCTTCGTCCTTCCTTTGACATTCGAAAGAGCCCTCCTCCACTTTGTTTCTAGTTTCTACATCAAGTCATTCTTCTTTAAAAAAGCCTCTGTTTCGATCTTGAAAGGTCAGGTCATCTATGATTATGCCATGTGGATGGGGGCTCACGAGGTCTATGAACATCTTGATGAGTGCCTCACTGCGTGGATATATCCCATATGTGGAGATAGTTCCAAACTTATGCACTTCATATATGCTTGAGACTCATGCAATTCTAGAGTTGCGGGGAGGAGCTCACGTCCATTGCTCATTTGTCTACATGGTTCGATTTTCACGCACAGACATGTGTCGGACAGGCGGGCCCACCTCTGTCTCTTGGACCCATGCATAGATGGGATTTGGGCCTCCGTCCCACGGGCCAAACTAGGACAAGCTTTTGCAAAGCTCAGCATGCGAACCAAGCAAACCTCGGGTAGCATCAGAAATCTCGAGGAAGAAAAAATTCATGTGGCAACTAATAGAGAGAAGAAAAATCTAATAGGTTCATCACTTGGCTCTTATGCCACTATTGTATGAAGAAAAAATCTACTCTAAGAGAGTAACGTAAGCAACTCTAAGAGTCTAATCAAACGCACAAGGGGTTAGAGATGCACACATCCATCCACCCAACCAACTCCACCCATATATATACCTCAAGGCCAAGGAGTGAAATGTGTGGAGAGCTTGCCAAGTGCCTTGTCCACATGGATTCTAATCCAAGGCCTTCTAACCTTGGAAATCACATGGACTCACATGGCCCTCACATGGATTCTAAAATGATTTCTCCCAAGCTTGTATGTAAAAGTCTCAAGGCTTGAGAGGCCTCCCTAAGGGTTAACAACCATACCCTTAGGAAATATAATTCATAAGGGTCAAAACCCTTCAATTGGGAGCAAATAAATCCAAATAACTCAAGGGTTTAAACCATACACTTGGAGACACTTTCCCAAGGGTTTCCCAATAGACTTCAAGGGTTGTCCAAGTGGCTTTGGACCCTCGAAACCCATGTCTTTGGCAACTTTGACCCATAGTTATACAAGAGGTTCACTCCAGTCTCGTGTTAGGGTCACCTGGTATAGAGTGGCGTGTTCTATGGGTGGTATATTACAACATTCATTACAAAGTTATCAGACATCTTTTTCGATTCACAGCCAATACACGCCTAGTCTTTTCGAGTTCAGTAACATCGCTTGTCTTGAATGATAATGATGTTGCTATAGTGCACCTACATGTGCTAGTTTCAACCAATTGTTATACTCCTATTCTTCTACACAACACACAAGAATATTTTGATGGTCCCCCCTATAGATGCTACCGATGAGGATTGGATATCACTGTGCTGTCACTACCTCTTTTTCTTGGGTTATCACTTGAGGATTTTTGGGTCCATATGTCAATATTGGAGCTAACGGCTAGGCCCATTCAAGAACAATCTCGACATTGAAGAGGTAAGCATCTGGTAACTCATCTGTTACACGAGTAGTTGCTTCTTCGGATGTTATTCTCGAGAGCTGGTCTGCTCTGAAGTGCATCGTACCCTTCTTAACTACAACTTCAAAGTCATATTCCATCAATAATAGAAACCAATGTATTAACTTACCTCTGTTGTAGGGTTTGTTTACTTAACACAAGAGAGCCTGATGCTCTGTAAAAAACTTAAACTTATTTGCCAGTAAATAGTGTCAAAATTTCTTAACGGCATAGAACATTCCTAGCCCCTCTCAAATAAGTGCAAAACACAATCATCCTTTTAGTTCATTAAAGGAACTCTTGCATTCTTCTCGCCACTCAAATTTTGTTAGCATGTTGTAGAGTGGTTTAGCGATGATTGCGTACATGTGCATGAATCATCAATAATAACCGCAATGGCCCATAAATGCTTGTACTTCCTTTATGTTCTTTGGTGTGGGTAATTCTATGATTATGCATACCTTATCTTCATCCGTGGAAATTCCATTTTTCAAAACTATATGACCAAGTATCTTACCTTGTCTTACCATAAAAACACACTTCTCAGGGTTTAAAGAGACTTGATATCCCTGAAACTTATCGAAGATGCATTCAAGCTCAAGGATTTGATGTGGTCTAAGCACTAAGTGAGCACATATATCATCTACATACACTTCTAGATTCTTTCTCAGAAATTCTTTGAACACATGGCACATCAACCTTTGGAAAGTTGTAGGTGCATTCGTCAACCCAAAAGGCAGGCATCACACCAAATGCAAAGATACCCCATTCAATGGCAAAGGCCGTCTTGTGTTGATCCTCAGGGGCAATGGTGACTTGGTTATAGCCTAAAAATCCATTAAGGAAGCTATACACTTCCTTGCCCGTGACTCTTTCCAACAGGTGTTCTGTAATATTATTATAGGCAAAGGGTAACTGTCCCTAATGGTAGCAGCATTAACTTTCTTTAAGTTAATGCACACTCTCAGCTTATCGTTCTTCTTACGCACAACTACAATGGGTGACACCCATTCGATGTGTTCTATTTTGTAGATGAATCCGGTTCTATGAGTCTATCTATTTCCAATTCCTTGATCTTCAATGCGTAGTTGTCATTATACGTATAGGGTTTTTTCTTGGTGGGCTTAGCCTCGGTAGTCATGAGTATCCTATGGGAACATATATTGGGATCTACCCCTTTCAAGTCCTTGTAACTCCATGCAAACACATCCCTATACCTTTTTGGTAGAGCAATCAAAATTTCTTCCTCTTCGTCAGTCAAATCATGTCCTATGTACATGCTTCGTTCTTCTTCACCCTTGATTGCTACTACAACTTTCTTTGTGGTCTCCTTATTATCATAAGCTTCTCTTAAGTTTTTGTCTCTCTTCGGCATTCTTATCATAATATTTTGTTCTTCCACTGCATATTTTCTAAAATTTTTATGGCACTTCCATCAATGGTTCTTCTTCCTTTAGTTTCACATCTTTTTCCTTCCTCGTCTTTTGATTTCGTTGACTAGAACTTGAATTATCCTTTTCCTTCCTAGGGGTGGTGAGGTCTAGGGACATGCCTCTACCCAACCTAGAAATTCCTCTTCTGATGAACATTCCAGTCTATTTGAATTTTCTTCCCATTCTTCCTCGTTCACTCGCTTACTCCTTTCCCAGATCTCACCTTCAAGTTTATCCCCTTCTGTTCTTCCCTACAAGGTTTACAGTGAAGATGGATATATCATAGCCATCTTCATCACAATGGGGGGTCCATTGTTCTTCATTAATTGCTATATCCATAGTCGCAAGAATCTCTGCCCAGCCAAAGGGTTTGAATTCCTTGTCTAGGAACACTACTCACACATATGCTAGGTCCTCAATGGGTCTAGAGGTGTGTCATATTCTTGATGTTCTTGCTATTTCTCGCTCCTCTTCCTTTGCTCCAACTTTACACATCCAAAGGTGTGTATCCTCATGCACTCGTGATGGATCTGATGTTAAGGAATGTACCGATTCCTTCTCATCTTTGTTTCTATGTAGAATATTCCATTGCAAGGGTGGTACATCCCTATGTGAATAGTCTATGACATTCACTTTCGTGGTCACTCCTAGGTGTTATAAATACAAAGATTTGGTTCCCCAATCTTGCACCACTTGTAATTGTCGCATGAAAGGTCTACCTAGAAGCACCTCATATGCTTGATTCTTCCGAAAATCACATATCACAAAGGTGCTCTCCATAAATAGATGGGATATCTGCAAGGAACAGTTCTCCTGAGTCATCGATCTCTGGTATAGGTGGTCGTGATTCTTGTTCTTGCCTCCATCTTTCTTCTTGAATCTCTCTTAAGATGGCATCTGAATCCATGTAACCTATTTGATGATTTTCTAAGTCTGACCTAGCCCTTTTGATCAGAGTTGTCTTCAAGGGTTCCTCTGGGCTAGTTTGTGTGCTAGAGTTGACTTTTGTTGTATTAGATGTTATTTGTCCTAATCTTTCTAGTAGTCCTTGGAAATGTAGCTCATGCCTAGCCATAACTTGGTGATTGAGGTATTGTGATGCCTCAAACATTGACTGGGCTAACTCTACCATTTTCATGCACAACTTGGTTCTCTCTATTTCTAAATCGACTCTAGGGTAGTTCTTGCTGGATTCTCCTACCTGTGGTCCTTCTTGTATCCTAGCTTGATAAGCTTTGAGCATCATGTCAAGGTTTTTTGGGGTGGGGTCTGCTAGTATTGATCCTGGTTTTGAGGTCATCACCCGTGGTTCAGCCTCTTGTGATGCCATTTATAAGATTTTAGCTCTAGTTTCTTGTAGGCTTTCTTTTAACTCATTGATCTTTTTGCTCCATTTTCTCTTATATCACTCTCGTGACTCTCTCCAAGTTCTCCTTTTCTTTCTTGTTGATTCTCCTACTTTGCTGGCTTCAGCTATTCCTCCAGGGGTTTCTGGTTGCATTTGCGTTTGTGCTTGGGCTCTACTTACCGCTTGGATGAGTATGTACTAGGGTATGGAACCTTCGGTGTGTTGCACAATTCCTATCACATTGATGGAGGTCACTTTTGTGGAGGTATTAGTGGGGTTCTTAGGGAAATCTCTTATAAATTGATCCTTTCCACATTGGGGACAAAAGCCTTGAATATTGAAATATTGCAACTGCACTATAGTTGCGACGTGTGGACAATCACGTATGAAGTGGTCTCCTTGGCATTTAAAACATGGTCCTTTGGGTCCTCTAGGCCTTAGTTGTCTAGCCTGTGGTCTCGGGTTGGGGTTTGTATACATGACCTGAGCATAATATGGTTCCCAATTTTGCTCATAGGATTCTCATAATAAGGGTCTAAGTTTTCTAGTGACTCGGTGTAGTAGGCTGATGGGCTATCTACATGGGTGGAGTCAAAACTGTTTGCATTAGGATCATTTTCTGTGATCAAAGGGGTTATGGGTACTAATGAATTCTCCTCTGGTGTGGCATACTTCATTGAAACCACATTAGTAGCAGGTGGAGGTTGTTGTCCTAGGATAGGTTGAGATCTAGGTTGATTAGTGAGGGGGGGCACGATAGTATTGTTGTGGCTCGTACTGCCCTTGGTATCTACCTGGCTGATATTGCTGAGGGGAACCTTGCCTAACCACTTTTTTATTATATGGGCAATCTTGAGCCATGTGGTTAGTGTATCTGTGCTCTATGGTACAGTACACTCCATTGGCATTTCCTATGGGTTGCATTGCGTCCCAATCATTTGGCCACTTGCTCCGCTAGGTCCTCTATTGAATTGGAACGTCTAAATGATGTCTCTATAGTACTATCCGAATCTTTGTGAACCTTGGGAAGTTCTAGCTCTTCTCCTAAGTTATCTTCTATGTCTACACAGATGCCTAAACATTGATCCAAGGTTCTTGGTTCCTTCAAGAATACCTATAACCTAAGTTTGGCACTCAATAGGCCGTCGATGAACAAAGCGATCAATTTGGCTTGAGTGGGTACCTCCAATGGGGGACATCTCTCTATGTAGAATCTGAATCTTTGTCAGGCCATCCTCACTATCTCTTGAGAGGTTTGTTTGAATGTGTGTATTAACGAAGACGTGTTGTGTCCGATTCCACTCTTGGAAAAACCCATAATGAAGGACTTCATCATGTGGTGGATGTTTCTAAATTGGTGCTTGTGCAATGGTCGAAACCAATCCAATGCATCACCCTTTAGAGTGAGTCCAAAGGCATTAAATTGTGTGAACATGTCTTCGACTTGTTCAGCCTATAACACCTGTTTGAATTTTGCTACATGCTTGTAGGGATCTCGTGATCCGTCAAAGCAATTCTTCATAGCCTTCGTTAGTTGAGTAGGCCTCAAAGTTCTAGGGTGGTCTCTAGGTCTAGGTAAGGTTCTATGATCCCTAATTGGTTCTCTTTTAGCCCTCCCACCTTCGGTAGGGGCCCTTTCCCTTCTTCCATGATGGGTGAAACTACTCTCCAGTCCTTCCTTGTTCTTCTCTCTATGTCCTTTAGATGAGCCGATACCCAAACTCTCCTTAGACACCTGGGATCTTATTAGTGGAAAACCTAATTCTCCTCCCCATCCATATGCATGGCGACCATGTTTTGTGACCGTTCTGAGGTGTCATCTAAGTATGCTACTTTCCCTGGAACCTTTGGGTTCTTTAGTTCATAAATAATGTTTGCTCCTATAGTAGTACGGTGCTCTGGCCTATATCTCCAAAAAGCTTCATCGGTCTCTTTATTACAAAAGAGTTCTATGCTCCTATTGTTTTGGGGCATCCACTTAGGAGTTAAGATTCTCATTAGCACAAATTTTTCTCTAGGTGTTCTAGGTTCTTCAATTTGTTTCCCTTGTCCTTCCACACCTAGGTGTGCAGTTTCTACCGTTTCACCTAGTTCATTCGTTGAGTCGACCTTAATCGTGACAATTTACATGGTCCCTTTTTTGTTTATGTAAGCCTCGTTCTCCAACTTCACTGCTGGATGTTCTAATCCCATAGGTTGATGAGGGTTATGTAATTGAATTACTGACCTACAACGGCCATCTTCATATACCTGGGCACCCAATCTATTCGTGCGGATGTACTCCAACTGAGTCTTGTAGGGTTCCTCTATCCTCTCTAGATGGGCTACACTAAACAAAATCCCTGGTCTCCCTGTGTTGAAAGACACATCTGAGTCACTTGTGTCTGAACTAACCTCGTATGGATAACTGCCTAATTGTTGAGCCCACGATCGTGTTGTAGTTCTCACGATAGCCTCAAAAGATCGAACACTCTGCTTATCACTTTTTCCTAAGTATTTCCCAGATCGAAGGTTCATTAATCCTTATTTCACCTTATCGCGCTCACCCTTGTGATTACGTCAATCACTTAGTTCTTTGTGCTTTTATTTAGAGTCTCCTAACTTTTTCAAGTTTATCGCAAGGAATCATTTTAATACATTCAATTTTAGTTCATTTGAGGGATACGTAATCAAATCACACAATTTCTCTAGGCTTGATCCCTATACCCCCTTGCTCTCTCTCTCTCTCTCGTCAACCACTTATCACTCAATGTGCTAGAGCAGATCGTTGCTATTCTAGGAGTCCTAAAGCACTCCGTTTATCACAAAGTATATTTACTCAAAGAAGTCACCAACTGAAAATGGAAATTCCACTTACAACATTCTCATGGATTTTGAAATGGCTATTCTTGTTTCGCCCAAGAGTTTGAGGTACTTGTCCGCTCTTCCCTTTGCCCTATGCCACACACACACGATTTCACAATTAATGGCCAAAATACCCCAAAATTTTGAAAATATTTGAGAAACCCTAATTTTGGCATTTTGCCTAAGAGTCGCGATGGTCAAACACAATCGCGTGGTGTGTCACCATCGTGATAGTGTGACACCCATGATGGTCAGAGGCCACGATGATTAGGCTACGACGGTCAATCAGGATTGTGATGATCAAGCTACAATGGTCAAGACCACAATGATGAGTCACAGTCGTGACGATCAAGTCACGACAGTCAAGGGACAATGATCAATGACAATCACGATTGTCGTCACGATGGTTAGATGCACCGATCAGGACCACGATGGTCACTCAGGATCACGATGGTGAGTCAAGCACTATCATGATGGTGTGTCACCATTGTGATGGTGTGATGCGATCGCGATGGCATGATCCAATCGCCACAATGGTCAGTGACCGTCATGATGGTCAGACATAGTCACGATGATGTGTCACCATCGCAATGGTCAGAAAATAATGCAATTTCAAAAAACTAATTGTGAATCTATAAAAGCGCTTACCTAGGCTCCTTTCTTATGCAAAAAGTTTACCCAAATACATACCTTTGTCTGACAGTCATGATGGTCAACTTTTATGATAATTTCTGAGAAAAAAATGGAGTTTTTACCTGTGTTTCCTCTAGATCTATGATGTCTAGAGGGTACCTGCAAGATTAGCACACCAGAAAACATGAAAAAGCACTTGCACAATCTCTCTCTCACTCTTGCACACACACAAATGAGGGAAAGAGAAGAGAAAGAGAGACTATGATAGATTTTTGGTGAGTTTTTGGAGTTTGAGATGATGCGGAATGAAACTAGAGGAAAACTAGAGTAAAAGTGTGTAAAAACTAACTACAAACAACAAAACAAGAGAACAAAAAAACAACAAAACAACAAAACAACAAAGAAATTTTACCTTCCAAAGATTTTCTCTAACACAGTTACCATCACATGCTCAACCTAGAGCTCTTCCCCGGAAACGGCACCAAATTTGGTGTCACTCTGGTACAATGGTGAGTACCAACATCAGGAGCTTCATCTCATAATTGTCAATCCGCAGAGAGGTTAGGCCGATATGAAGATCAAGAGCAAGTGATGTGCATGAAGGTGATCGTGAGAAATGTGATTGCATACACACACATGCACACACACACACACAAGGAAAGTGGCAACGGAGATCAATGGAAGGGAAGGAAATAACTCATACTCATATTCAACATCAATTAATTACAATAGCTCTTCTAGTTACTAGCTCATAAGTTCAACAACAACCTCAAAATGAGCTCTCTAGCTCTATTTATAGTTACAAAAATTGGTATGAGTTTTCTACTTAGAATCCTCAAGCTCCATGACTCCTCGGCTTGCACAAAATGGAGTCACACATGCGGTAATCGGATGTATGTACATATATTACATTGTTTTACTGATAAAAATCACTGTTGAGATTATGAAGTAATCTATGAGCAATTTATGTGCTCCCTTTATGCCTATGATGAGATCCTATGCTCGATCCTTTGCCTTGAACATTGATCTTTTTAAGGCTAGGGTCTTTCACTCTCTCTTCTCATAGCTTGTAGACTTCACTTGTGCTCAAATTTCAACCAATCAGAATTTTATAACTTCTGATATGTCTGCTAAGGTCCTCTCTCAGAGATGTCAATCTTTGAAACTTTGGGATATCATTATTCATTTGATTTCCCATTTCTTAGGCTTCTATGCCTAGGTCATTTTATTGAAAAAATAAGACTTAACACCTAAGTTTCTTACCATATGCAATCATTGACTACTTTGCACAGCTTTTTGTGACTCTTAGAGACTGCAGAAAATGCAATTTAGGCTTCTCTTATCCTCTATGTTACTACTCCCTTAACTCATCCCTTTTGTTCAGAGAGTGAAACATGCTAGAATTCTAGGTCTACAAAAGCACACAAATAACTTAAGGAAGAAGAAGAAGCTTGGATCAACACAAATTTGAATGTACTTCCAAGTGAATGTACAAAGAGAAGTGACCAATTAGGGGACATGTATATACATAAGTCAGGTGAAAAAACCTTTAAAAGAGTGAAGAAAGTGCCTTAGTGGTCCTAGGTGTGTTCACACACATCACTACCAAAATATATCAACAAATCCCACCTAGGAGTGATGTGATGAACAAGGAGCTGGCACTCATGTATAAGGAAGTGCCTATGTGGAAAGAGATCAATCCACAAAAGGAAGTAAGCCCAAAAGCTTTACAGAAAGCTTCCAAGCTCTCCCTAGGTAGAGCCTTTATGAAAAGGTTTGCAACATTATGCTATGTGGGCACATATGCCAAACTGGTCTCTCTTGGAGAGAACCTCCCCATGACATAATGATAGTGTATCTTAATGTGCGTAGTGCGAGCATGGAACAAAAGGTTTCTCACAATTGGCAATGTTCTCTAATTGTTAGCGAAGATGGTGGTGAAAGAAGATTGATCAACACCTAAATTAGCTAAAAGGTGTCTGAGCCACACACACTCTCAATCATCCTTGTGACCCTATACAAAACCTTGTGGCTAGAATTTACCATAGTAAGCTGCTTGTTGCTCAACCAAGATATGCATGAGCTACCAAGCATGAAGCAAAAACAACTAGTGGACACATGAGTGTCATAGCAACCAACCTAGTCAAAGTCATAAAAATCATGTGAATTGGGTAGTAATGATCTCCCCTTGGGATAAAACAATCCAATTAGTGGGTACCATTGAGGTAGTGAAAGACACACTTAACCACCTACCAATGCTCGGCACTTGGGCTATGCATAAAATTGCTCATATGAAAGACAAAAAATTGAATATCAAGCCACGTTATTCATAACTAAATCAAGCATCCAACAACCTACTTATAGAAAAGTACATCAAATGCATCTACAACATCATGAAGACTTAACCTAAACATGTTTCGATAGGATTGGTAATAAGTTTGCAAATTGCAAGGCCAAAAAACTACAATAATGTGTTTATATATTTTTTTTGACACAAAGCTAGTCTGCCATCAACTTGCATAAATTAAATTCCTAAAATAATGTTGCAAATGCCTCAAATATCACATCTCAAAAGAACCATCAAAATCAGCCTTAAATTCACCAATATGCTTCTGATAAGGACCAATAAGGAGCATGCTATCAACATGGACTACGATGATCAGAAGTACACCATCCACACGCTTATCATATAAGGTTGGCGTTGTCGCGAAGTTACTTGATAAGGAGGATGGTGTTGCACGCAAATCAAGATCTTGACTTAGATGCTCTAGCTGCCTCTTTTTAGCAAGGTATGTCGGATGGTTCGTAGAAAGAAGGGAATGAGGTACATGAGAATATACATTACAAACTTCTTTCTCGTCTCGAGAATGTTTGACTTTTTCTAAAGCTTCTTCTTCTTTAGTCATTTTCTTTTACTTTTGATCTTGCTTTCTTCAAGAACCTATATTCTTCAACCACTCTTGAAGAGTTAGTATCTCTTCCAACAATGCGATAAGTATGGTATCCTTGGGGGGATTTTGAGCTTCAATAGCTCCTACAACTTCCTCGCAAACAAAATGGCTTCAACAAGCCTCTAATAATCAAGATGCTTCCAAAAAGCAATAAGGGAACTTTGAAACAAATTGCAAGCTTGCTGGAGCATTATGGATCAGATACCACTATAGGTATAAGCAGTACCGATAGCACATGCGAAAGGGGATGGACCAATATGCAACAACATAGTCATAGGAAATGCTCTTGAATGAATGACTCTCCTCCCAACCATATGCCTCTATATATAGCTCTCTCCAAGGGACTGCCTGCATGGGCAGGTGGTTACTAACCATCCAAGTGTCAGCCATGTAACTACATGTATGCCAAGTGTCCCAGTTAGCCATAGTTAAATCAAGTGGATACTTCTAGAAGGTTCTATAGTTCTTTGCGCAAAACACTCTTCCCATGTACCCATGGGGGTTGAACCCAAGACCTCCTCCTTCACACCCTTGAGTCTTAACCACTAGGCTAAGTGGATTACTTGGTTACAAGAGTAAATGACCTACCAGTAAGTCTAGACTCGAGATCTTAGGCCACACATATGGATGACCAAATGGAGTCCGATTTGAGATCTGTCTGAACCAATCAGATCCTTAGATCACAGACTTACTTTATTACATTCTTCCCCCCTTGAGAAATATTTTAGTCCTAAAAAATTAGAGCTATACATACTGTAGGCAACCCTCGAGCTCATGTTCTAAAACTTGAAGAACATGCATTCATTCAATCAGGTTATTTACTTAGAACTTGACAGTAAAAAATCTTATCATATTCTAGATCTTGAAGAACATGATCGGTTTAAAACTTGAAAGTAGAAAACTTTCTTTATTTAGGACCAACTTAAAACTTGAAAGTTAGAAAACGTTGTTGGATTGTGGAAATTTCCCATGTTGAGTTTTCTTCAGTCCATCCTTCCATTTTACTAAGCACTCTTCGTACAAGTGACTTCTTGTATATTTATCTTGGGTGTGAAGTATCCTTTGAGGTTCATGAGGAACTGTTTCACTTATTGGAATAGGAAGTATAACCTATCGTCCAACTAGATTATCTGAATCTGTTAGACTCTTCCTAAGATGACTAACATGAAACACTGGATGAATCCAACTATCATCTGAAGTTGTAATTCATAAGCCCACAAACCAACTTTCTTGGTGATTGGAAAAGGACCGCAATATCTAGGCAATAACTTGGCGCATTGAACACTCTTGAACCTTTCCAATCTTTCAAGAATACAAAGATAAACTTGATCGCCTACCTGAAAAGTAATATCTCTTTGCTTTAGATCGGCATATGCCTTCGCATGATCTTGAGCTTTCTTTAATTTTTCTTTAGCTAACTTAAGTTTAAAGTTCATGTCTTGAAGGAATTCTTGAGCTGCTTGAACTGGTTTATTTTCAAGTCCCACTGCATATGGAGACCTAGGCTGGAACCCATACATCAACATGAATGGACTAAATTTAGTTGATGAATTCTTGGCACTCTTATAGGCAAACTCAGCTAAAGGAAGATAGTCTTCCCAATTAGTCTGTTTGGAAGTGACATAAGCTCTGAGTATGTCTTCCAAAATCTGATTGACTTTCTTTGTCTGTTCATCTGTTTGTGGATGTCCAGTTGTACTTAAACTTAGTTTAGTTTCAAGTCTACTAAAGACTGATCCCCAAAAATGACTTGTAAATCGTGCATCTCTATCAGAAACTATGTCTACTAGAAGACCATAGAGTCTGTATAGTTGATTTACAAGTATTTTTGCAAGTTCTAGAATCGGAATAAACTGAGCAAGTTTAGTCAATCGATCCACTACAACTCAGACTAAATCAAAGCCTTTCTGAGTGCGGGATAATCCAGAAATGAAATCCATGGAAATACTTTTCCATTTTCCTTTGGGAATTTCCAAAGGATGAAGCAATCCTCCAACTTTAAGTCGTTCAAATTTATTGACTTGACATTTATGGCATTTGGATACATAGTTTTGCACATCTCGATGTAAACTAGGCCAATAAAAATATCCTTTCACTAATTCATAGGTTCGGTTAATACCAAGATAACCTGCACTTGGAGCATCATGGAATTCTAAAAGTACTTGATTTCATATGTCCGGCATACTTGGGACACAAACCTTACCTTTATAAAGCAAATAATCATCTTGGAGAGGATAGTGTTTAAACTCTCTCAGAAGTACTTGCTTCATTCTGATGAACTTGTTCAGCTATTTTTCATGCTTGACTCTAGCTTGGATCTTCTTTGTAGCTTCCTTTCAAAGTTGAAATAAATTCACTTTGAATTTGTACAAAAATTAGGTTGTTCAACATAGGCATCCAACTTAAGGCGTCTGCCACTGCATTGAACTTTCCTTTTCTGTACCTTAGTTCATAATCAAACTCTTGCAACTATTCGGCCCATCTTGCTTTTCTACCTCTCAGATCTGGTTAGTTTGCAAACCACTTGATGATCTCTTGATCAAAGACTATGGTTAACTTTGATCCATACAGGTAATGGTGCCATTTCTTCAGAGCATTTATAAATGCAAACATCTCTCACTTATAGGTAGAGTAGTTTTGCTGAGCAGGATATAGTTTTCTACTCTCGAAAGCTATTGGTCGACCATCTTGGCTTAGTACTGCTCCTACTGCAACAGCGTAGCCACAGGAAATGCTCTTGAATGAATGACTCTCCTCCCAACCATATGCCTCTATATATAGTTCTCTCCAAGGGGCTGCCTGCATGTTCAGGTGGTTACTAATCATCCAAGTGTCATCCATGTAACTACATGTGCACCAAGTATCCTAGTTAGCCAGAGTTAACTTAAGTGGATGCTTCTAGAAGGTTCTAGAATTCTTTGGGCAAAACACTCTCCCCATGTATCCCATGGGGGTTGAACCCAAGACCTACTCCTTCACACCCTTGCATCTTAACCAATAGGCTAAGTGGAGTACTTGGTTACAAGAGTAAATGACCTACCAGTAAGTCTAGACTCGAGATCTTTGGCCACACATACGGATGACCAAACGGAGTCTGATTTTAGATCTGTCTGAACCAATCGGATCCTTAGATCACAGACTTACTTTATTACACAATAACCCAATGGAATTAGAATGAGAAATTTAATCGATTTTATAATTCTCTATACTCCCCTTTGACTTCATAGTATTTAACCACACCTCCATACATAGTATAAAAGTAGTCTTACCACATGTTCATCACACATATAGCACCTAAAAAAAAAAAACATCAAATACTTTTCAACACAATGTGTGTCACAACTTGTTTGTATATATATCACAAGTTCCCCAATATCAGATCAAACCGAATAAATCATTTGAGCATTATGGAGCCCCAACCTGTTCAACACAATGTGTGTCACAACTTGTTTGTATATGTATCACAAGTTTTGCACTATCATATCAAATTGAATAAATCATTTGAGCATTATGAACCCCCAACTTGTAGAGTTCTAAGTATTCGCAATTCACATTGATCTCAATGGTGTCTCAACTGGACGTAAATTTTATACCATGGAATATGGACCAATGCAAAAGCAAACAAGATCTCTGGTGTTCTGCCCTAGCACCTATTCTTTGCTTGCCCTAAATCTCTTCTATTATGGAGGATCGTTAGTCGGTCTCTAGGACTCTACAAACAAATCAATTGGAAGCAAGCCCTTATTGGTAAAGCGATCGGTTGCTCTACGGCGTTGTGGAATGTAATCAGGGAAGAGATCCTTTGGAAGATTTGGTAGGAAAGATGTGCTCAACTTTGGCAATATCCCCAAAGAGTGGTCGTTCGAGAAGTCCCTATTCTCTGCAAAAGAATTGCTAACTATTAGAAATCCCCCCCCTCCCCCTCCAGACATCACAAAGAGCTACAATATGTCAACAATAAGCTTAAAACCAAGTGGGCTCCGCACGATGGGGATGCGAGGTTTATCAACCTCCTCTATAACTTTATGTAAGCTTTGCAAGGTCTTCCATGAAGGCTCGAAAAGAAAATTAGACTTCAGAAACATATCAGTTGGAAGCAAGCTCTGCTGGGAGAAGCGATCGATTGCTTTGCGACTCTTTGGAATGCCATCAGAGGGAAGGTCATATGGAAGATCTGGCGGGAAAGATGTGCTCATAACTTTGGTGACTCCCCAAAGAGTGTCTGATTGAGAAATCATTGTTCCTCCTTGACAAAAGGATCACTAATTGTAAGAAACCTCCTTTCGGCTTCATCTAGTGCTTCTTTTGATCAACAACAAGCTTAAACCCATGTCGGCCCCGCATGCGAGTGATGAAAGGGTGATTTACCTTTTGTGTAATGCCATCTAAACTCTGTAAAAGCTACCCCCTCTGTGGGATTCGGAGGATCCTGTGGACACTAATCCCCTTCTCTTATACTTTTCTTTTAATTAATTCAAGTCCGGGAGAATAGGCTAAGGCCGAACTTCCTTTATTTAAAGAAAAAAGTATTCATAAGAAGTACTATGACTGCCTTCTCATGTCTCATTTACAAGGGCATCCGTATAGCTATGAATTGGAAGTGTACCCTCCTGTTCCTGTTCACGTAATATAGGAATAAAGGATATCTAAATAAGCTTTTTTTTCCTTCAAAAATGTATGACCTGAATGTACAATAACCTGCGTATGGTCACAAGTAGCAACTTGAACATATATAAATGTATCCTGCATACATCAAATATATTTTCCAATAATCTTTCAAGAGCCGTTCATATGAACAATCAACATGTCATTCTAGACAGTCTTCTTGTATTAATATTTATGGATTTGATCCATGTGAGCCCTTCAATGCATACTCATGCATGAGGTCATGATGAGTCTTCAAGATACTTCCTGCACATGATGAAAACCACATTCATATGTTTCTAATTTAGCTTCCTGATTATTCTGCAACATTTTCATATACATCACAGTTCCGATGTTTTCTTACCAATCATATCATTGCAAAGAGTCTACATTTAGCTTCCTGATTATTCTGCAACATTTTCATATACATCACAGTTCCGATGTTTTCTTATCAATCATATCATTGCAAAGAGTCTATGTATGAGGCATGACCTACATGGTATTACCATCACATCAAAAGAGCATAGTATGACCATTAAATCAACAGAGGAGGGATCTCCATATCCTGTAGCACTTCCATGTAAATCCATTCACCAGTAGCGTTTTGGTTATATGTGAAAGTTCATGATATTTACCTTTTGCAACAAAGCATAAAATATAAACTACAATGTATACGTATTAATTCATATATGAATTAATACAACACATCAATTGTTCTCACCTTGACCAAGTGACAGTTCAAGGCGGTATGAGTAAATATGCGCACGTTATGCATTTAAATCACCAAAACATAATATCACATCACTCTAAGATTTTCATACCCATAAACCAACCACAGTCATATGCATATTCATATAGCGGTATCATACTTGATACTTTCTCGAGCCTTATTTATTCAAAATCAACAGAGATAGCAGAACTCTATAACGAATGTCTACGCAGTATCAAATAAATAACAATATTATCGAATGATATGCTATTCTTCCTTTTCCTCCAGATGTCCTCATCTTAATGATTTCCCACAAATCTGTACACGTACGACTCCCCATTCTGTGGTCGCTCATGAACTTGAATATCCTTATGACTAACTCCTTCAGATCGTTCTTTGAATGACACTGTCTTAAGCTCTCTGTGTCTCCTTCTTCTCGATCACAATAACTTGTCGCGGTTGAAGAAGGTGATCAAAGACAGTTATCTCAGAGATGCTGATCCAGAATTATCAAACTCTCCTGCCGAACCTTCTCCATGTGAAGCTCTTCTCAAACCATTTATGTTTGCTTTTTCCTTTGCAACTAGCATCTGCAACAGAGCGAAGCAAAAAGAGTATATCTGGTTTTATCACAATAGTCAGTTGTTCCTTCCATTTGTTCTGTAGACAAAACTTCTCTGCAACTACGTAGAAAACACCTCTCCTTCTTCGATATCGGGCGCCGCCTCTCTCTGATTGATTATATTCCATCTCTCTCTCATACGATGGAGCACATAGATCACGATGTGAATTGTCCTTCAAAAGAATAATTTTCCAGCAAATCTCCGTGACTTCTCTCTTTCGAAAAGAGTTCTGTACCCGATTAAAACCTGAGCGTTACTCTAGATGCCCTCCTTTTTTCTTTTTTCCGCCAACGTGCCTCGTTTCCCCTTCAAGTTCTTCATGCTAAAAGGGCAAAAAACCCAGAGCAAAGCACACACTTCCACGTCTTCACTTTTCCATATATACAAGATACATATCTATTTGTATTATGTTTATACAATTTTATTTCTTTTTTTTTAAATGGGTTCATACGAACATTGCAATGCTCACTCATAAGCACATACACCCCACATAGACAAACGTACATCTTTCATTCATAGTATATGCTCACAAATTTCATACAATCATATGACCATCTATGTGTGTGCATATATACACGTACACATAGTAAAACATACACTTACTCGTAATGGAATGCACATGGTTGTACATTCACATGCACATATATGCATATATACACACACAAACATGGAATCAAAACGGAAAATCAAACATACTTCCACGAATTTACATGGCACACTCATATACGAATTAGCACATGTATGCACCCATAGTCATGCTCACGCGTTGGCACACAAAGCACTCACGAATTCCACATATGAATTCATACACACATTCTCTTACACAATACACATAGACAAATATTTTCATGCACTAACACATGCCCACATATTTGCATCAATACTTTCCCTTTTCTTAATCACTTTGCAGGCACAAATGAAGTGATGTTAAAAATAGCAAACCAACTATCGGTCAGACACTTACAAGCAGATTGAGAAATGATCATTATTCAATGGAATCACAATTAAAGCTAGAAATCACCCGATCTTAGTGATATTCTTATCTTTCCATTCGAATTGTTTTGGTGCTTTGTAATAGTTCATGTACTTAGGTATCGATTCTTGACCACATTCCACCCCCTCTGAACATGTGCATCCTCCAGATGTGCCAATTGACCAACATGCATAGATATCAATAAACACAAAGGAGTATCAAGTAGTCATGGCAAGAAAAACAGAACTTAAAGGAAAATTTATTTACATGTGTAAAATCTGAAAGTGAAATGATCTTTGTACAAATTATGAGAACGAAATAAAAACAAGTATTGCATACAATCATATTGAGATATTCTAACACATTCAGGCAAGAAATCATGCAAGCCAATTGAAAACTCACTAGTTCTTTCACTAACTTAATCTGGTTAGATTTAGTAGCCCATCCTAAAGAGATACATATACAAGCCCTTACTAACTCAATTTGTGAAACATCAATCTTACTTCATCGTTGATTTCTCACTGTCTAGTTCCCCATCAGACCTTGGATTATTTTTCCTTTTTCTTTTTCTTTTTATTTTTATTTTGTTCTTCAATCGAATTCAACCTTTTGTTTTTATTTTTGTTTATTTATTTTTCTTTCACACAAGTCAGCCTATGCCAAAGTCCGGTGCGACTCATGGACCTGTCCACCTAGTGAGGTTTGCCCCATTCCTCTATCGACCCAACATAGTGCACGCCACACAAGGTCAGCCTCATGCGAAATCAGCGCCAGCTCATGGCATTTAATAGATCACTTTGTAGTAGGCTACACTAGGCTTTTTTTTAGGCCCAAGTTTGTCATCTCTTTCTTCTGTAAAAGAAAGAGAGAGAGAATCCACTTTACACATCATCAAATCCATCCATCTTTGTGAATAAAAAAATGACTTTTTTTTTTAAGTATTGCTTACTAAAAAGGGCCCATTTCTTAATATACATGTCAGAAGTTACTTTTTTATATGGATTTTTAAACAAAGTCACTCAAAATAGTTCTTTTTTCAAATTCCCTCCAAAAGTAAAGTGCCACATCATCAAGCTTGTAACTTTCCCTACCTCAAAAAATGCATTTTTCAAATTTTTATCATTTTTACTCACATAGAATGGAAAACCTCACCTTGACCCCTACACATATCAAAAAAGTACTTTTCTCTATGTAAAGATACTTCTTAAGTCCATTATACATGTTATTTTGATTCTCTTGTCTCTTTCTCTCTCTTACTATCTAAATTCTAGCAGCCATGGGATACTTGATCAATTTCCTCCAAGGAGAAGATGTAACAATAATGGAATGACTTAGAAGGAAATTTTTCTCTCATGAGATAATAATATTCATGTCAAAGTAGGTGGTTCATTCTTTCCTTGTGATTGAAGATCTACTATTCATTTTACTTTCTAGTATTCATCTACGTACTATTTTTCAAGAGGAAAAACACACAATACCATCATTGGAAGCTCTTTCATGTGGAGTGGGAGGACACACACATCATATTCTTCCAATGAGGTATATATTTTTCTTGATTCTCATATTTGCAAAATAATTAAACCAATATTACCCTTGCATAGGTAATTCATATGAGAAATAAGTGTTTCATCAATACCAAAGAAGCACTTTAAATTGTTAAATAGTTTCTCTTACTTCTCCTTCTTTTCAAAAGAAAGACACCAATATTACACAGTATGGATAGACAAATGTGTGTGAAAGCATTTTTCCATGCTTATAGAAGCTATTCATTAGGAAGATGAGTTATAAAGAGGACACGATTGATATTGCTACAGAATACTTACACATAAAAGACAATATGCCTAGGTATGTTTAGCATGCAACCATGACTAAGGTGTCAATCAAGAAATCATATCCTTAGTTTATGAAGAACTCATATACATATGCTTATGTTTGTACAAAACAAAAAATAAATAATTTTTTAATCTATAGATCGGGTTTCAAAAATCAAGGTTTTTCTTCTTCAATAAAAGCTATCTCTACTAATTTTCTTTTCACAACCCTTTTTAATTTGATTTTATATATGTTTATCTTTTTGGTACATGTTGTGGTGATAGACTCAAATTCATATGAAAGATAATAATCATCAATGACTTGGAATACTGAAAGGTAAAGTACGTTCTACATTTAGATGTTTTTTCTTGAGGTTGTGCTCATTTTAATCATTGAAATATTACATGTTGTATTTTCATATGGAGAATTTTGATGTATTGATTTTTATCAGTCAAGATTCTAGTACAGTAGTAATGGAAAAGTCCCACTATAGATCTAATAGTAATTTCTTAAAAATTACATGTCATATTAGTGGTTCTATGCATGTTGACAAGTTGGACATTGCAAGTGAAAATTGGGAGCTATGAACAAGTCCTTTGCATCATCATCAATGTCATGCACAAAACGTTTTTGAGGGTTTAACTTGGAAATCAAGTTACATAAGAGCATCATTTGATTATTTTATACTAATAAGTTCTTGTGGTATATCCTATCCATGCTCAAGGTACATAATGATCACCTTGGATGAAGCCCCATCAGAGAGGATGAAGTGGTCTACGTGCAACAGAGGTCACCATACAGTCATAGAGTGGTTCAATATGATAGAGTGAAGTCGATTAAAAATATCAAAATAGTTCATAGCCTCGTCCATAGAATCATTCCTAAGAGAATGATGAAGATCAATTGCTACATATGTGACCATTCAAAAAAAGGAGTCTAAGGACATGCACAAAGGGGAAGAATAGATCCACTAATTATTGGTGATGAACCATTTGAACTCAATATACCTCCAAATAGAGCATGGTTGATGAAATGTGAAGTAGCCATTCCAACTCATCCAAAAAGGAGAGCTTCAAGGAACCATCATAAAACATAAGGATCTTCCAACATCACATTAAGTAGAGGCTATAAAGTCACTACTATAAGGTCAAAGCACACTACCCACATATGAGAAAATAAACATATGCCATAAATTGTTTCACAATGTCAATCAAGGCATACATGTAAATTGAATAAGAACTACCAACCACATCATAGATAATATGTAGCACAACCTAAATTTTCTCCTAATGCAAAAGCAACAAAAAAGTGAGCAACATTATAGATCCTTTGTGCTTCAAAGTTCATGCACTAGACTATGGATATAATCAATAGCACTTCAAGCCATTCAAAAGGAAAGATATGCGTTCCTTACTTCTATTTTGAAAGATATTAACTTGTGTGTAGCTCATGTGAAGATGATGATCATACAACCAAAGAACGTAGATGGGACCATACATGATTATGTAATCATTCTTGTTGAAGAGATACATTTTGTAAAATCAAATTTTCATTATGATAATCTACGTTTTCATCATCTTTCTTACACATGCTCAAGTCTACATTCATCCATATCATATGTTCATAATTGTATCCACTTGCTTAAAGATGGTATGTGTGCAAAACAAATCACTTAAGATTCAAAACTTGTATTTCCATTGTTCAACTAAGCTGTGCACATAATAAGTTTCATGAACCTAAAAGTTGAAAGAAAGGAGTTGTATTGTCACTGACCACATGGTATTCAAATGTCCTAGGAAGAAGATACAAGTTGGGTTTAAGACTTCCACGATCACCATTCCACATCAAAAGGATCATCATCAGAGTCAAAACAGGAGTACTATCTATCATGAGAATCATGCCCTTGATTCTTTACCTAGATATACTACAAACCCTTTCTAGTTCCATCATGGATATCCATCATCATCATGTTCCAGTACAACATATAAAGAAGTATAAAAAGACCAATAGCTATGAAGATTCAATTCCCAAAAAATCTCATAGTTACATAAGTGCTTTGCGTGGAACTTATCGCGTTGAAAGGGAGGTGATGTTATAGATACAAAGGAAACCATTGTAAAATCATAAATTCTATGCAAATGTTTATATCTCATGATTGGCTTAGAATTTGGAGAAATTGATGCTACCACCATGTCCAGAACATGCAAAAACCTTAAGATCGACTGTCTATTTGTCTAATTCTGACATCAAGGGCCTTGATAACCTCAAAACGCACCAAAAAAGGGGTAGCCACAGAAATGCAAGATAGGCCTCTGCAAAAGTTTTGCAGAGGCCTATCCCACGTTTCTGTGGCTGCCCCTTTTTTGGTGCTTTGAGGTCGTGAAAGGTCACTAATGGTGGAAATAACTATTACTTCTTGCAAATTTTAGGGAAATTGATGAACTATACAACCCAAGAAACTAGATAGGACAATATATGACTATGTGATCATTCTTGTTGAAGAGATGTGTTGTAATGTGAAATTATCTTCCAGGAAATCTACTTTTTCATAACCTTTCCTACACATGCTCAACTCAACATTGATCTATATCATATGTTTCCATTGGTAAATTGAATTGAGCACATAATGAGTTTCATGGACCTTAAATTTGTAATAATAAAGTTTCATATCCACTAGAAATAAACTTGCATGGCCTCAAAAGCACCAAAAAAGGTCATCCATAGAAACACGCAATAGACCTCTATAAAAAGTTTGTAGAGGCCCATCCCATGTTTCTACGGCTTCTCTTTTTTGCTAATTTTGAGGCCATGCAAGGTTAGTTTTATTGGATATGAAACTTTATTGTTTCCATGGAACTTATTTCTAACAAGTCACTTACTCTATAGTGATCCATGCATATACATCTTCTACAATGGGAGCCATTATAAACAAACATAGTCACATGAGATAAAATAGTTTGCAAAATATAATTTATGATAATATCCTCATGTCTAGAATTCTTGTTGTGCCTCTGTACCTCACATAAGGCGGAAATACCCCTTTGAACTCCTCCCATTAAGGTTCTATGGGGAAATTCCATGGCACTAGAGGGCCTTTATTTTCAGCTTGAATGGCATTCAAATTGGCAAATCTTTTATGCCCCACTTACCTTAGGGCCTCACTGACAAAGATCATCTAGTACCATAAATGTTCACATATAAAACTCATCTAGCTCAAAAGTTCAGGTTCCATGGATGTTTGTACTCTCAAAGTGGTTTCTCCTCATAATGGAGGCCTTATAACTTAGAGCACCATGGATCATTTGTGGTTACTTGAGGAGTAAGTATTGAGTATATCTAACATGAATGACCTTTTTTAGTTCTACACTTTGTAAGGTCAAACTTCATAAATGATCATCTATTGAGAAAATTAACCAATAAAATGCATATACCGACGGTCATAGTCGGCGTCGGTATAGCCCTCGAAAAATCTCACTAAGAGATACCGACGGTCAAGTGACCGTCGGTATGACCGTTTTAAACGGATCGTCGGTGTGGCCCGCAGCCGCCGGTATAGGCGTCGGTATGAGCGTCGGTATAAGCGTCGGTAATTTACTGGCAACTACCGACGCGTACACCGACGTCCATACCGGCACCTATACCGGCGACGAGTTTTAAACATACCGCGAACCCGAGAGCAAAACTTCACATTTTTGTGCGTGTTTGAGTACTCTCAGTCTACTGTCGAACTTGCGCGCGTGAACCTGCATTGTCTTGTGCACACACACACACGGATCTCTCTCTCTACACACACACTCTCTCTCGGCTTAGATCTCACATCTTGGTAAGTGCTGCGCGTACTGTTAGCATTTGTGTTTCTCTATGGTTTAGGGTTTCTAATTTCTCTTTTTGTTGATTTTGCAGAAGTTCTTTGGCGTCGATTGTTTGGAATTGGGCGAGAGATGACCTACATTACACTTTGACGACAACGATTCAAAGAGGGACATACTTTTAAGTGAATCTCTTATTCGCTATTGATAGAGAGAGAATGAGAGAGAGAGAGAGAGAGAGAGAGAGAGAAAGAGAGAGAGAAGAGAAAGGAAGATACACATTAATTTACACATGCATACATACACACATACATGTACACACATGCACACATACACACACCTATACACACATGCATGCTTACATACACACACACATATACACATATGCGTGCATACACACACACATAAATTTACACACATGCATACATACATACACATGCATACACACATACATACACACACATATATACACATATGCATACATACACATACACACACACATATACACACATACATACACACACGCATATATACACACATATACACACATGCATGCATACATACACACACATATACCGGCATGCATGCATACACACATGCATACATACACACATATACACACATGCATGTATACATACACACACATGTATACACATGCATACACATACACACACATACACATACATGCATGCATACATACACACACGTACACACACATGCACACACATGCATGCCTACATACACACACATACACATACACACACATGTATACACATGTATACATACACACACACACATGTACACATGCATACATACACACACATATATACATACATTTGAAGTTTTTTTTTTACATCAAATATATAAAAATAGGATTAGGGTTTAAGGGTTAAATCTTTAAGATTAGGGTTCTAGGGTTTTAACACCTACATAACATATATGCACACATACACATGCACATATAATACATATATACATGTATATACACATGTATACAAAAATATACATATTTTAGGTCTAGATATTTAAGATTAGGGTTTTAGGGTTTAGTATTTCATATTTAAGTCTAAGTCTTTCTGATTAGGGTTTTAGGATTTTAATACGTAGATAACATATATACACAAACACACATATACATATAATACATACATACATGTAGATACACATGCATACAAAAATATACATATTTTAGATTTAAATCTTTGAGATTAGGGTTTTAGGGTTATAACACCTACATAACATATATGCACACATACACATACACATGTAATACATATATACATGTATATACACATGCATACAGAAATATACATATTTTAGGTCTAGATATTTAGGATTAGGGTTTTAGGGTTTAGTATTTCAGATTTAAGTCTAGGTCTTTCTGATTAGGGTTTTAGGATTTTAATACGTAGATAACATATATACACAAACACACATATACATATAATACATACATACATGTAGATACACATGCATACAAAAATATACATATTTTAGATTTAAATCTTTAAGATTAGGGTTTTATGGTTATAACACTTACATAAGATATATGCACAGATACACATACACATGTAATACATATATACATGTATATACACATGTATACAGAAATATACATATTTTAGGTCTACATATTTAAGATTAAGGTTTTAGGGTTTAGTATTTCAGATTTAAGTCTAAGTCTTTCTGATTAGGGTTTTAGGATTTTAATACGTATATAACATATATACACAAACACACATATACATATAATACATACATACATGTAGATACACATGCATACAAAAATATACATATATTAGATTTAAATCTTTAAGATTAGGGTTTTAGGCTTATAACACCTACATAACATATATGCACACATACACATACACATGTAATACATATATACATGTATATACACATGTATACAGAAATATACATATTTTAGGTCTAGATATTTAAGATTAGGATTTTAGGGTTTAGTATTTCAGTTTTAAGTCTAAGTCTTTCTGATTAGGGTTTTAGGATTTTAATATGTAGATAACATATATACACAAACACACATATACATATAATACATAAATACATGTAGATACACATGCATACAAAAATATACATATTTTAGATTTAAATCTTTAAGATTAGGGTTTTATAGTTATAACACCTACATAAGATATATGCACACATACACGTGCACATGTAATACATATATACATGTATATACACATGTATACAGAAATATACATATTTTAGGTCTACATATTTAAGATTACGGTTTTAGGGTTTAGTATTTCAGATCTAGAATTTTAAGATTGGGGTTTTATTTAAATATATATAATTAAATATATAAAATTAAATATATAAAATTAAATATATAAAAATAGGATTACGTAAGGAAAAAAAATCTGAATATATAAATAAATATATATATAAAATAAGATAATTATATACATAAATAAATATAAAAAGAACTAGTGTTTTAGATAATTTAATTAAATATTTATAACTAAATATATAAAATTAAATATATAAAAATAGGATTACGTGAGGAAAAGAAGTCTGAATATATAAATATATATATATATATATAATAAGATAATTATATACATAAATAAATATAAAAAGAACTAGTGTTTTAAATAATTTAATTAAATATATATAATTAAATATATAAAAATAGGATTACGTAAGGAAAAGAAATCTGAATATATAAATAAATATATATATAAAATAAGATAATTATATACATAAATAAATATAAAAAGAATTAGTGTTTAAAATAATTTAATTAAATATTTATAATTAAATATATAAAATTAAATATATAAAAATAGGATTATGTGAGAAAAAAATCTGAATATATAAATAAATATATATATAAAATAAGTTAATTATATACATAAATAAATATAAAAGGAACTAGTGTGTTAAATTATTTAATAAAATATATATAATTAAATATAATTAAGTAAGGAAAAAATTTGAATATATAAATAAATAAATATGTAAGGTAGGATAATTATATAGATAATAAAATATGATAAGAACTAGTATTTTAAATAAATAAATGAAATATATATGATTAAATATATAAAAATAGGTTTAAATTTAATCATTTTAAATAGAGTGAATATATATACAATACACAAACACACATACTTATATACCTATCTATATTCACATATATATACATATACACATATATATACACATGCATACATATATATACATGTTTTAGTTCTAGGTCATTTGGATTAGGGTTTTAGGGTTTTAACACATACATAACATATATACACACATACACATACACATATAATACATATATACATGTATATACACGTGTATAGAAATATACATAATTTAGGTCTAGATCTTTAAATGGGTTTTAGGGTTTAGGAAACATATACCTTAATTAAGAGGAAAAAAATATGAATAAATAAATAAATATATATATAAAATAGGATCAATCAAGAAGAAATCCGAATATATAGATAAAATAGGATAGCTATATAGACTAGGGTTTTAAAACTAGGGTTTTAAGTTTTTTTAGGTATTTAAGTATTTAGGTCTTTAAGAGTTAGATTTTTAGGTTTGATAAAAAAACAAATGTTGTAAAATGTTCTAAAATGTCCATATTGTAGCAGATGGCTTCTTTGGATCCTGAAGAGAGAATGGCATGTCCTTGCACACAGTGCAAGTATCAAATTTATCGGAAACGACGGATTTGTACTGCACATGTTAGAGAGTATGGATCCTTTGATAGGAGTCGATTGGAAAACCTACGCTATCATTCGCATGGTCCCCTAGGTGAGCAGATGGATCCAAACGACATTGCACCGGTAACCTCTCGTGGACACAAGAGAGCAAAAAAGGACTTAGACGTAGAAGAAAGCACTAATAATATTACACAGAATGAACATATGGAAGAGATGCTTGAAGCATTTTATGAGATGGACAAAGATCATGATGGTGAAGAAGGTGTCGAGAGTTTCATGGATACAATAGAAATTCCACAATCAGAAGTTGATGAAGAATATGAAAACATGCGAAGATTAGCTCGTTTACCACTTTACAATGGAGCAAAGATATCTGTACTACGTGCTTCACTCGCGATGCTCAATCTGCAATCCATTTATGGATGGTCAGATAGTAGTGTCACTGAATTGTTCAGGTAAGTGGAGAACAAATTGGCTTTCATTGTTGTATCACAATAACTTCATTTACTAATATAATTTTAATTGCTTATTGGAAGCTTCTTAAAGATCAAATTTTGCCAGAGGGCAATGACATGCCTCCAACACGTGGAGATGCGAAAAAAATTTTACAGTCCATTGGAATGGATTATACTAAAATTCATGCTTGTCCGAATGATTGCATTCTCTTTCGGAATGAGTATGAGCATCTCCACGTCTGTCCAAAGTGTGGAGCAAATATATTTAGAGAAGATGTTATAGGCGAAGCAATCCCCGCAAAGGTTCTTCGCCACTTTCCTATCATTCCACGAATTAAGAACATGTTTATATGCAAATCTATAGCTGAGTTAATGTCATGGCATACAAAGAGCAGGTCTACAGATAATGTAATGCGAGTGCCAGTTGTTTCTGATGCTTGGAAGCACATAGATAGTAAGTGGCCAGAATTTGCTAGTGAGCCTCGGTCCATACGTCTAGACCTAGCTATGGATGGAGTGAATCCATTTGGATTACGCAGTTCTTCATGGAGCACATGGCCTGTATGTTTGGTCAATTATAATATCCCACCATGGTTGGCCACAAAGAAAGGTCATTTATTATTAGCTCTTATTGTACCAGGTAAGTATAAGGTAAAAAACATGGATGTATATCTTGCACCACTTGTGGAAGAACTGCGCATTTTATGGGATGGGATCACTGTGCGTGACATGTCTCAACCTATAAGAAGACGAGACATGCGAGTGCAAGGCATACTTATGTGGACAATGCATGATTGGCCTGGTTATGGTGAATGTTCAGGTTTATCGATTTCGGGTTACCATGCTTGTCCTTTATGCGGACCACAACTCGAAGCACGCTATTCCAAAGCACTACGTAAAACTGTCTATGAAGGACATCATAGATATTTGCCTGGTGGGCATGTTTTACGTGAAGGATAAATTGGTCGACAAGGGCAACACCAAATGAAAGCTAGCGATTGGAAACAACTGTGGGATTCAGAAAATCCAGTTGCTGGCATGAAATGGTTGTCCATTTTCCATGAACTCCCTTATTGGAGTGAATTGGTGATCAATCATTTGGTAGACCCGATGCATATTTTCAAGAATGTGGGAGAGATTGTAATAAAGTAAGTCTATGATCCAAGGGTCTGGTCGGTTCAGACAGATCTGAAATCGGACACCGTTTGGTCATCCGTGTGTATGACCAAAGATCTCGAGTTTAGACTTACTAGGAGGTCTTGTGCTCTTGTGAACAAGTGATCCACTTAGCTTAGTGGTTAAGTCTCAAGGATGTGAAGGAGGAGGTCTTGGGTTCAACCCCCATGGGGAGCATGGGGAGAGTGTTTTGCCCAAAGAGCTCTAGAGCCTTCTAGAAGCATCCACTTGAGTTAACTCGAGTTAACTGGGACACTTGGCGCACATGTAGTTACATGGCTGACACTTGGATGGTTAGTATCCATCTGCCCAAGAAGGCAGTCCCCTGGAGAGAGCTATATATAGAGGCATTTGGTTGGGAGGAGAGTCATCTCTCTAGCATGTGGTGGTCGTAATTCTTAGGTTGTTTCATTGGTATCAGAGCCTAGGAAGTAGGCTTGGGCAAGATGGAATGACTCAATGGCCTCTAAAAAAGGCGCTTGGGCATCCTCTATGTGAAAGGGTAGGAATTGTGGAAGGCGCGCGCGTCGGTTTCAAGGATGGACATTACAATGATTGGGGTGTATCTCTCAATCCGTAGGTCGGATTGAGGCGTGCGATATACCGTTGGAAAGCTCTCGGAACGAACTTTCCAATGAGCTAGCTTGGAAGTGTGAATTCCTTGGGAATCCTTGGGTGGCACTTGATTGAGTGTTCAAGATACCAAGCATGGGTGAGAACAAGGTTCAAGACTGAGGTTGAGAACAAGGGCTCGAGACACCAAGGTTGCGAACAAGAAGGTTCAAGACACCAAGGTTGAGAGCAAGGGTTCAAGAGACCAAGGTTGCGAACAAGGTTCAAGAAACTGTGCGAGGTTGAGGAACATCAATTCAAGGGCACCTAGGGAGTTCAAGGGACTGATCACCGAGGCTAGAGGGATACAAGAGTAGATCATTGAGGACAATGATCGACCAAGGGGGGAAGAATGTAACATAATCCTGGTAGGAGATGGTTGAACCACACCCTAAGAGAGAGGATTAGGAAGTAATCCTCAACCATGGCTTTAAAATGTAAGGAATTGAACTCACAACCTCTTGGTTAAGAATGTGATGGGCTAACCACTTGCCCCAAAAGCCATGGTTGAGGATTACTTCCTAATCCTCTCTCTTAGGGTGTGGTTCAACCATCTCCTACCAGGATTATGTTACATTCTTCCCCCCTTGAACTCCTAGGGAATGTACCCTGACCAGCTATGGGACTGGCAGGATGTACCCTGGATGTACCCTGGCAGGATGTACCCTGACCAGCTATGGGACTGGTAGGATGTACTCAATCAAGTTCCATCCAAGGATTCCCAAGGAATTCACACATTGCAAGCTAGCTCATTGGAAAGTTCGTTCCGAGAGCTTTCCAACGGTATATTACACGCCTCAATCCGACCTACGGATTGGGAGATACACCCCAATCATTGTAAGGTCCATCATTGAAATCGACGCGCGCCTTCCACAATTCCTACCCTTTCACATGGTAGAGTGCCCAAGCGCCTTTTTTAGAGGCCATTGGGTCATTCCACCTTGCCCAAGCCTACTTCCTAGGCTCTGATACCAATGTAAGGAATTGAACTCACAACCTCTTGGTTAGGAATGTGATGGGCTAACCACTTGCCCCAAAAGCCATGGTTGAGGATTACTTCCTAATCCTCTCTCTTAGGGTGTGGTTCAACCATCTCCTACCAGGATTATGTTACAGAGATGCTTTGGAGAACTTTGATCGGAAAGAAAGAAAGCAAGCACAAAGGGACGACTTAGAAGAGCGAGGTCGTATGCGAGAGTTGTGGGCAATTACTAAGCCCAACGGAACAGTATCGTTACCAAGAGCTCCTTGGGTGCTTTGGAGGATGGAAGAGCAACAAGTGAAGAAAACAATTTTAGAGTTTCGTACACCTACTGGATGCATGAGATGTCTAAAGACTGCTTTCACACGAAACGATGATCTTGCAGGACTCAAGTCTCATGATTGGCACAAGTTTTTACAGTTTGTGCTCCCTGTAGCCCTAAAAGATTGTCTTTCAGAGGATGTACAAAAAACCATTTATAACATTAGTTCTTTAGTACGATGGATATCTTCTAAAGAGATAAATAGAGATAGCATAGAGAGTGTGAAACTCAATGCTATCGAGGCTATTTGTATGGTAGAGAAATACTTTCCCACAAGTATTCTCACTATTCAACTTCATTTACTGGTTCATGTAGTAGATGAAGTTGCAATAGCAGGAACTGTCCATAGTCGATGGATGTTCTTCTTACAGCGCTTTATGAAGACATTAAAAGGGTTTGTTCGACAGAGAGCACGTCCAGAGGGTAGCATGGCAGAGGGATGGCTTGTACAAGAATCTCTTGTATTCATAATTGAGTTTCTATGTATATCGGATTCCGAAATGCCTCGCTAATGGAGCGATGATGAAGATGTTCGTCTCGTAGGCGATGAACCACAAGGTAAAGGATTGCAAAGAAAAATGGATGCAGCTTTCAGAGAGAAGGCAATGAAGTTTTGCATAGTTAACTCTGAGCCTATGCAAAAGTGGTTAGAAAGGTATGAACTTGCCAAGGAAACTAACGCAAAGGAAAGAGCTCAGTTTCGAAGAAATCGTTCCACTCGATTTTTGCCTCTTCTAAAAAATCTTCGACCTCTCCCACCTTTTCCAATGAGCAGATGGCTAGATGCAGCGGTTTCACAAGCAAAGGCAGCGGGTGAAGATATCTCTGAAGAAGAAGAAGAACTCGCAAAAGGATGTGATTGGGAGTATATTAAATATGGTGCACTATGGTCTCATGGACGACACTTTCGAATCGCACGAATCGATCAAAACCGGTCTACTTTTGATAGTGGAGTGATGGTGAATTTTTTGCAGAAAAGTAGAGCGAGTGCAAGAGATGATAATGCTCTAGAAGGGGAGTTAGATTATTGTGGTGTGATTTAAGACATCTTGAAACTATCTTTCAGAGAGTTTGATTACTTTGTTTTTGACGTGAAATGGTTCAAAGTAGTCACCTCTATAAGAAACGCAACAGTGAGACGAGATAAGAGTGGTTTGCTTCAAGTCGACTCCACAAGATTATGGACAGATGAAAGGGATACATTTGTACTTCCCGAACACTGTGAGCAAGTTGTTTTTATACCAGATTCAAAAGACCCAGAGTGGCTATTTGTTTTACAAGTCGCTCCACGTAGTAGACAAATTTTTGAAAACATAGATGTAGAAGAAAGTCCATCTCTAGTGGACTCAGAGATTCATTCGATAGTTGAGGAGGAAGAGATCATTGTTCGAGAAGAAGAGGTCATTGAAGAAGAGGTCATTGTTCGAGAAGACGAAGCAATAGATGATGATCAGGAGGAAACCACCATAGCAAGTGATTTAGAAGCCATCAATATAGAGATAGATATTCTCGGTGCATCGGATCTTCAAGAGGATGCTAGAATAGAGGACTTTTGAATAAAACACTTGTACGTACTAATTTTTGGTCTTTTTTTGTTTATTCCCTATATTATTTTTCTTATCGCATGCTAGTTATTTGAGTTCTTTTATTACAGAGCACGATGGGAGACAGTCCTCCAGTCACTCCACATTCCATGACAGAGGAGCAGTTTTTGGAGTTCATCTCTCAGGTCCCTCCTACGTATATGGCCGCTGCATCACAGTATTGGATCGCTCGTGGTAGCACTCCTCCCGGCCTCACTCCTGGCGGCCTTACTCCTGCCAGCCTCACTCCCGCTGGCCTCACTCCCGCCGGTGTCACGCCCGCCGGTGTCACTCCTGCCGGTGTCACTCCTGCGGGTGGTGCTACTCCCGTAGGAGGTATGTCTCCTAGCTTTGTGACTCCACCACGACCATCTTTGTAGCCATATCCTACTGGGTCTACTAGTAGACATGTGCGTTCGACACCTCAACGCGATACAGGGTCTGGCCCGTCACGTAGATCGAGGTCACGCTCTGGAGCAGGAGGTTCTAGGAGTGGATCTATAGGTAGGTCTGGAGGCAGAGGAGGTGGTTGTTGTGGAGGCAGTGCGACGGACGTTGTGTCGCCCGCTTCTACTCCTAGGACGAGTACCTCAGATGTAGGTATGCCACGTAGTACACCACGCAGTACACCACGTACACCTTGGGGTGCTCATGACCATGATGACTCCAAGGTGTATAGTATGGGAGATGGAGCTCCGGTGATGGATGCAGTTGGCAAAGCAATGCATGCACGCATACGACAGCTTTGCTTCATCCAGTTTGGACACTCCATCATGCTGAAAAAGAGTGAACAGGATATAGATCGGAAGAATTATATCACACAGACGATTTACCAGGAGTTCCGACCAGCCGATGGACAGTCGATTGTCAGTTGAGAGTGGATTCTGCACACCACACGTGAGGTCATGTCGCATCGAGGATCCGAGGCTCGTGATGCATTTAGAGAAGGCTTACCAAAGCCTGTGTGGTTAGATGCTGAGGAGTGGGACATGATTCGTGATGAGTAGCAGCAGACTCCTGATCGATATCGCCAGCAGCGAAATGCCGCAGCCACACGTCTAGACACGATTGGACCGTCACATTTGGGCAGCGGCGGATATGATACGATGCATCATGAGTTTGTAAGTACCATTTCATTTATTGAATTTATTTGTGTTAAATTTCTCATATGTTTCTCTAATATTTTTATATTTGTTTCAGGAGCTAGCAATGGGTCGTCCTCCAACACGAACGGAGGAGTCTTACGGATATAGTCATGGGTTGACTGCACTATTGAAGGACTTGGAGGGACGCAGTGCGGTAGTTTCATGGGAGCGTTTGCGATGAGGTAATTAATTTATAAACTTGGTTTTTACTTGTTTGTAATTTTCATGTGAATTTATCTCATTCCATTAATGTTCTTTGTTGCAGGACTATTGATATGGAACGTTCTTTGCATGTGTATGGCAGTAGAAGACCAATATTTTGTATTTGATTTCCATATGGCAATACATTGCTTTGCCACATTTTGTAAAAGCGTCATATATGATAGTGGTTTGCCACACTCTTGTACATGCTTCATTATTGAAATATATAACTTCTTTTGTACATGGTTCATTGTTCATTCTGATTATCTCTTTTGTGTACAATAATACTCTGTTTCATGAAATCATATTTCGGTTGTCATTAGAGTACACATCACATGTACTCGGTTTTTTTTGGGCAGAGTGTATTGTCTTTTGTTAAGCAACATCATGGTAATGTTGATGTAGCAAAAGACAAACACTCTGCCCAAAAAAAATTTTGCAGGTATGGTCGTCGGTATATGCGACGGTACTCCCAGTAGTGTCATCGGAATAACCGTCGGTACACCCAGGAGGCGATGCAGCTGAAGCCGATTACCGACGCATATACCGACGCTTATACCGACGCATATACCGGCGCTCATACCGACGTATATACCGACGCATATACCGACGCCTATACACACTCTTTGGTACCGATGCGCAAACCGACCTTTACACTGGCGTCGTGACAAATAAAGCCGCGTTCATTCTCCTCGGTAAAAACCTCCGTATACCATCGATCTGTTGTAGTGAGATCTATATAAAAGTGAAGAATAATCACCAAGAGAAATTATAAATGCATAGTTGTAGACTAACAAAATATGAAAGTAGACATGTTTTCATTATAAATATCAAATCTTACAAAATTTACAAATTATCAGTATCAATGATTGTACAACTTGAAGATCTTGCAAATGCAAGAAATCATCACAAAATTTGTGATGCTCATCTATGGTGTAAAGTATTTCTAGACCAATTCTAGATCAAAAGGATGTTTAGGTATCTTAGTAGGAGAGAAGGCACGAGAGACATTTTTTTCTCCTGTCCATACTTAGTTTGGAAGAATGTGAAAAGAGCTCTCATGCTTAATGAACCGATCAACTAGAGACAAGACATACTTGGTGATGCTCTTGAATGTAACCAAAAGCAAAGACCTCTAGAAAATTCAGAAGGAAAGATGTGTTATTAACTCCAACTGCTCTTCCAAAGTCTAATCCATTGAGAAATTTCTAGATTACCTATGTAAAGGAATAAGAGATTTGGGAGAAATCCACCATTCAAAGAGTCGAGGTTCTTTATATTCTAGAATAAGAAGGTGAAAGAGAGTGGATCTTGCATGAAAGTGACATCAGGCTAATCGACCTCCTTTGAAATTCCCTTCAATTTTTTTCTATTTCACTCATTTTTTCGAAACTAAACCTATTTCAAAGAAAAAAAGAAAATCATCACATAGAAAAAGATATATGACAATAAAAATGCCAACCTCATTTATAGTTCAATTTTGAAGGAATTTAGCTATATTGTCCACTCTCTTCACAACCTATGAACAATACAAAATAAGATACAATTATTAAGGAAACAAATGTTATAACATGTATAATAAAAACATTTGTAGATTCCTAACCTTATGCCCTTGTCAATATAGCTTATATTCAAATAGATCATCAAAAATATGTCTTGTCCTAGAAAACCTTGTTAGTCTTGAGTTGGATATCTTCACCAAAAAATTGTTGCAATCCACATAAATGGAAATAAAATCCAATCATGAAGAAATTATTAATGCTATGGAATGACTATGCTTTTAAAATTTCATGAAATGTTGAGAATGTACTTGTAAGTCCATGGAATGGTTGTTCTTCCAACTACATAGAAAGAAATGTAGCCAAACTACAAAAGAAACCATATGTAGATAGGTCAAAAACATATTAAACGCCATCATCAACTCAAAAGTTCACAAAAATGCTCAGATCTTCATGCAATTCTTGGAAAGCACCTATACGGGTATGAAGTGGTTGTTCATCCACCAAAGTAGAAGGAAATATTTCTATAACAAATAAAAGCATATCTAGATTGGTCGAATATATACTCAACACTATGAACCATGCAATATTGTAGAGTAATACTTATAATTGATAGAATATCTCATTCTAGTAGAGCTTTTGAGTGTCATAGTTGACTTTCAAGATGTTCAATAGCAACCATCCCATTGTTGTTTTGGCCGCCACAATGAAGAGCCAAGTTTCCAAGATGTCTAACTTGATGAGGCCCATATCTAGAGGGTTGCATGTACGCCCATGCACCTTTGGAGTACTCATCTGGCATGTATTGTCCATATGTAGCTTTGATATTGTGACACCTTAATGTGAGAACTTCATCTTTTGGTTGCCGATAGCCTTTAGATGTTGCTATTGAAGTTCAAGGTCTTCAATCTACAACAATAGTTCAACACGGGAGATGCAATAGCTTGGAATACAGAGAGAGGAGCTTCAATGTTGTGCTACAGAGAGAAACTAGTGGAAAAAAGATGTCCTTTTAGGACCTAGTATGAAAATATGAGGTTTAGGAGAAATACCTCTTTTCTTAGTATTTCTAAAAAAGGTCATTTTTTCCAGCTCAAATCATGCACGGATTTCAAATTTGTGGTCAAAAAGAGAACTTTTGACCCTAGAAAGTAATGGGGGTCCATTGTCAGGTGTTATGATGAGCTTTTAAACTTTTAAAAAAATTTAAATTTTTGGGCCCAACCTGGTTACGAGATTCCTTCTCTCTCTAGAGGCAACTCATTTAATAGGGGGAAACTTGTCCCCTCTCTCCCCTTCAGCCTAGTAATTTATAGGGTATAGACTGTGGCCACCACCCTCTTCTAATTGGTCAATCACTAATCACTCCTTAATCTAAAAGGCCCATGCAGGGTACATTTTTTCCCCTAATGAAGTAAAGTCAACTAAATCTCATTCATCAAGTTTTCTAGAGTAAAAGTATATACATATACTTAGTTTAGGTTTCCCTTCACTTTCATAGGCCTTGTTTTTGAAAGTACTAATTTGTTTCCTAATCCTACTTGTATAATTCTAACCATTCATGAATTATGTCTAAACTCAATAGACGTTTGCAATTCTTGGTTTACTCGAGTCTCCTAATACTTATTCACTCTTTCATATATCACATGTTTATTTATTTAATGCATACTTACATATGCACACTTATACAAACAAGAAGTAGAATTGTAAAAGAAAGTATATCACCTTTAGGGTTTCAAACTTGACGATCACTCTTCTTCAAATATCTCTAACTAGATCATCCTCCATAAAATAGAAGTTTATATCACAAGAGTTTATATACAAATAGTTACTGAGAAGGAAAATATTACTTGGGTTTATTTATGCACATTGGTAATTGACTCCTTGTTGACTTCCAAAGATCTCTCCTGGTTTTATTCTTCATAAGAAACCTAACTTATTTTTCAAAAGAAACAATATTTACACATAGTTTAACACTACTTTTTAGTTTATCTCTGAGATGGCTTCCCCTCTTCACGTTCCAAGCGGAACAAAGCAAATTGACATAAAGTTTCTGCATAGTCTGGTTATTTGCAACTATAAATAAAAAGTTCTCTTGGGTCCATTGTCACAAAATATGGTTCATGGTCCATTGAAGTGTCATTTTCTCCATATGGGTGTGTCGCTTGATACCTAGACACACTCTCCTAGCCATTTAGGCATAGTTTTTCCCTCCTCTATATCATACCTCTCATAAAAAGAGTGGAAAATAAGTGAAGATAAAGCTATGCAATATATTGAAGAAATTCAATAATTATTGTCTATGAGTAGTAATCTCCATCAATGTATCAAGAAACTAGTAGCAGACATATATATTTCATCAAAGAGGGCATGTTTGAGATATCTTGAGTTATTTGGAAGAGTCCCTTGCATTATTTAGCATTACTCTCAAGTTCAAGGACTCAAAACCAAGAGAACGACAAATTAAATGGGAAATGAGCATCATGATATTGAGCAACTAGCTCAAACACTGGCACATTAATCTACTAGTTCAAAGTATAGCAAGTGATACCCTTGGCACACTCTACTAGATCAAACTATGATCCAAAAGATATTAGGGGAAAAGCTTGAGATTTGTTCAAGTATTTTAAGCTATGCAATGACATTCCTGTCCATCCATGCGAGGATCAAGAAACTCTAGCCTGTCACAAGAAAGAAATCTTAAATAATTGATGATGTTACCAGTTAGATAGAGTAATTGTTTTAATACATGGCATTAGTAACATTGATTGTAATGGATTCTTCTCTTATCCAATTATTAATCAGCTATCAAATTTTACATTCTAATCATAAAGTCAATCATAAAATTATCAAGACATGACTGTTCACTTGTACAACCCATAATAATGGGCACAATCCATCTTCATAATTATCAAGAGACGTGATTTGGGAGAGATAACCACTTGATGTTACACTTCCACTATGTACACTATAAAGGGAATGCTTCAACATTGTTCTTTGGGTCAATGAAGGTGAGCTCCCTCTTTTTGGTAGATGCTTGGGCCTTCCCTATCTCTAATGAGGTAGATAAACTTTCATATATGTTGTTTTCAATTGATCCTTTCATTAAATATGTCCATGGCTTAGAATGTGTCAATGATTTTGTGTTCTTGGTTGAGTCATTTAAGTTAGATAATCAATGCAACAATGCTCATCCTAGGATCAATGTTGATCCCGATCCACCTATTGATCTCTCTTCCACTTCAAGTGCATGTGGAGCAAAGGACATCAACAAAGAAAGGGAGAGTTTACAAAGCATGTTCATGCATTTTAAGTGAAGGCCTCATGAAGTAAGTCAAAGACGATTTCAATTCCTTACTTCAGATAGACAAGTTGCATTGAACATTCTAAAGCATTGTTGTGGTTTGAAATGTTTGTTGCTTGAAATCTGCATTTTCCGCAATTGTTTGCATGTGAGCACCAAGGTATATATCTTGCCTCTCATTTTCTAAATTGAAGAAAGAAATCTTAAATAATTGATAATGTCTTTTTCCACCAACTTTGTATTTCGCTGTTTGATAATAATGCAAGAGAGAAGAAAAATTCTAGAGCCTGTGGATATTTATGCATGTTTGTTGATAGACAAATGTTTCAGAAGATTAATGTAAATTTCCTTTTAGTAGGGCATGCTCATGATCACATTGATCAAATGTTCAATACATTCTCTAAAAGTTGGCACACCATAATTCTTTTATTCTTCCAATATTATTTGTGTTGATTTCTGAAGTATATACTCCAAAACCCAAAGTGAAACATCTTACATTGATTTATGATTTTAAGTAGTTTTGCTCAACAATTCTTGATAAGAGTACTAAGGTTTTGACTTTGTTACACAATATTAGTTTCAACCATGTATTCTTGATGAAGAGGCTTGATGACATAACTCTTTTATTTGCAAAGGAGTATTCATGTTCTCTTAGGTGGGAGCCTAAAGATGGGTGCAAATGTTTATTGCATGTACCTAATTTCACTGTCTATGGTGTAGAATAAATACGATGTGAACATAAATGCAATATGGAAAGATGTGGAAACATGGGGGGGCAAAGTAAAAGGTGAATGCATGTACTTATTGAAAAGAAGAGATAGATTGAGTGTGCAAAAAAATATGCTAGGGATCAAAATTTATCTTGGTGGCATGAATTTCTAAGGATCAAGAAGAGATTATAAAGAATAGCATTGTAGGCTTATTGATATTCCATTCACATGGGATTTTAGCACAGAAAGATCAATGAATGTGGACCAAGCATGTATTGCAGATAGTCTTCAAAGCTTTATTCATCCACCAGAAAGGAGTATTTATGTACGCCCAAGGATGACAAAAATAGGTTGAAGCACGATGGCATGGAAATTTGAAAGAAATAAATGTTGAAACATTTATTGCGGTCCTTGCTGATGATGATCAATTTACCAAACCATTTTGAATTGCAAAAGTTTTAGAGGTCATTAAAGATATCGATCAAAGAAGAATAGAGGTTTTGATAGTCCACTAGTATTATACTAAAAGTAGTAATGCATTCACTTGAAAGTATAAATTAGAAATGGTATGCGAAACCAAATGAATAGGATTACCAAATGAAAAGAATATTTTGAGTACATCCACTCTTAAAATCGATGACATAGATATTCTTGTTTATGATTTTGCCTTAACAAAAATAGGGCACTTGAGGAAAACAGCCAAAAGCTTCCAGATCTATGTGAGACATCTAATCATAGGAAAAAAAGAAGATCTATGCATGATCCTGCAAAATTTGGTATGTACTTGGATGAAGATTGAGTTCTTGTTGATATAGAAGAAGAAGAAGATAGCTTGCAACAGGCTCATGCTGAATCAAATGCATCCGATGAGGGGGCTGTACACATAGATCAAGAAAGGTGTGGCTTGATATGAAAATCTATGACATTTTTGGTGTTCCAGAATCTAATTTTTTGTCTTTATGCAATCCCCTTATGCATCACCATATATAGATATTGAAAAAAATAAATAGCAAATTATCCTCTGTTTATTATGATTTTCACATATGACCTATTCAAACGATTAGGCCGATCCACGATTTTCGCAAGAGCCTGGTTGCCTGAATTGGTCATGTCCTGGATTCATTTTAGAACTTGTGTTTTTTCTTTTTTCCCATATAAAAATCCCTTGGCTCTAATCAGTCATAGGTATTTGCAAAAGAAATAGACCAATTATCTTAAGTTTTTCATGGTTTTGAGAAACAACTGATTCAAGCAATTAGGCCCATTTAAGACTTTCCAATGAGCCTAATCCCTTGAGTTGTTCATGTCCATGACTCATATCTTAACTTGTGTTTTTGGTTAATTTTTAATACAATTTCCTTTTGCTTCATGATTCCCTTCCCCATCACATATAGAATCTTACTATGCTGGCTTCTTTTGCAGCTACTATATCAAATGAAGATAATTTTCTTAGGAGAGGGAAGGGCACAAGGAAAAATTTAGAAAATAAAGGAGAAGCAAAAGTGGATATTCAATTACTCACTTTCTACCAAAATTGAATCTATATTTATTATGTATTGTACATAAGATTTATAGTGAAGGCCCTGATTTTGCATTGTCCTCTTGAAAGACCCTATCAAAATAATGGGCTACACTACAACATAGGATGGGCATACCGATACTCACCCCCCGGCATTGGTATGATTGTTGAAAGTATCCATTTAGGTTGCCGGTATAGCCATCAGTATGACTGTTGATATATATGTTGGTATGAGCATCACAGATTCCCTGCAATTACCAAAACCTATACCGATGACTGAATGGATGACGTCTTTTAAACATATACGGGAACCAAGAGCAAAAATTGGACATTTTGCATGTCATTCGAATTGAGCACTATTTCTGTCAAACTTGCATGTGCGAATTGAATTGTGACCTGCATTGTGTTGTGCACACATACACACATAGATTTGTCTCTCTACACACACACATACACACAGACACACACACACACTCTCTCTCTCTCTTTAGATCTCACTTATTGGTAAGTGGTGCATGTACTCTTACCCTCTCTCTTTCTCTATGTTTTCTGTTTTATAATTACTCTTCTCTTTGGTTTCACAAGAGGTTTTATGCATCGATTCTTTGGAATTCGATGAGAGACAACATTCATTACACTTTGACAACAACGATCCAAAAGAGGGACATACCTATAAGTGATTGTTTTATTCTCTATTGATAGAGAGTGAGAAAGAGAGAGAGAGATGAAAGAGAGAGAAAAAGAGAAAGAGAGAGAGAGATGAAAGAGAGAGAGAGAGATAGATAGATAGATGGAGAGAGAAAGAGATAAAGAGAGAGATAAAGAGAGAGAGTGAGAGAGAGATAGAGATAGATACACATACATATACACACATGCATCCATACACACACATATATGCACATAGATACATACACATGCATACATACACATGCATACATACACACACATATACACACATGCATACATACACACACATATACAAACATGCATACACATAGATATGCATACATACATTCACACACACTCAGATACATACACATACACACTCACATATACATAGAAACTCACAAAAATATACACACACTCACATTAAATACATACACAAACATATGCATACATACATACACAAACATATGCATGCATACCTTCACACACATACATATTACATACTCATATACACATATTCATGCATATGCATGCATGCATACACACATATACATACACTCACATACATATTAAATACACACATGCATATACATACACACTCACATACATATACACACACTCACATATATACATACATACTCACACCTATACACACACACCCACTTACATATTACATACACACATGCATATACATACACACACATATGCATACACATGCATATGCATACACATGCATATGCATACACATGCATATGCATACACATGCATATGCATACACATGCATATGCATACACATGCATATGCATACACATGCATATGCATACACATGCATATGCATACACATGCATATGCATACACATGCATATGCATACACATGCATATGCATACACATGCATATGCATACACATGCATATGCATACACACACATATGCATATACATACACACACATATGCATATGCATACACACACATATGCATATACATACATACACATATGCATATACATACATACAGATATGCATACACATGCATATGCATAAACATGCATATGCATACACATGCATATGCATACACATGCATATGCATACACATGCATATGCATACACACATATGCATATAAATACACACACATATGCATATACATACATACACATATTCATACATATGCATATGAATACACACACATATGCATATAACACACACACACATGCATGTACATACATACACATATGTATACACATGCATATGCATACACACACATGCATATACATACATATACATATGCATACACCCAGATATGCGTATACATACACACACATATGCATATACATACATACGCATATGCATACACACATGCATATGCATACATGCACATATGCATACATGCACATATGCATATACATACACACATATGCATACATACATACACACATGCATATGCATACATAAATACATATGCATACACATAATTTTTTAATTAAATTAAATATATATATAAAAAGAAAGAGAAAACATAGAATATATAATTAAATATATATTAAAAATATGATTTTAGTATAGATAAATAAATATGAAAATAGCTAGTGTTTTAATTAAATATATAAAATTCAAATTTTATGGTTTTTTATCAAATGAAATATATAAACATAGGATTAGGGTTCTTAGGTTGTTTACACATGCATACACACATAATATATATACACATATATATACACATGCACACACACACATACATATTTTAGGTCTAGGTCTTTAGGATTAGGGTTTTAGGTTTTTTACATACCTATAATAAAAAGAATATATATATATAATTAAATATATAGAAAATATGTCTTTAGTATCAAAATAAATAATATATTTAAAAATAGGTCTTTAAAATATATATATATATATATATATATATATATATATATATATAAATATATAAAAATAGGTCTTTAGTATAGATAAATAAATATGAAACTGGCTAGTGTTTCAATTAAATATATATAATTAAAGATATAAAATTAGGATTTTAGGTTTTTTATCAAATTAAATATATAAAAATAGGATTAGGATTTTAGGGTTTTTTTTGAGCTACCATTCGCATGGTCCCCCTAGTGAGTAGGTGGACCCAAATGACATTGCACCGGTAACCTCCCGTGGATAGAAGAGAACAAAAAGGGAGGTAGTGGCTCTAGCTTTATGAATCCATCACAACCATCTTCTCAACCATCCCCTAGCGGCTCTAGTAGTAGACGTGTGCATTCAACACCTCAATGTGATGTAGGTGCAAGCCCGTCCCCTAGGCCGAGGTCATGCTCTCAAGGAGGAGGTTCTAGGACTGGATCTATAGGTAGCTCTAGAGGAGGTGGATGTTGTGAAGGTAGTGTGATAGATGTTGTGTCGCCCACTTCTAGTCCTAGAGCGAGTAGCTCATATGTAGGTACGCGATGTGGAACACCAAATACACCTTGGGGTGCTCATGACCACGATGAATTCAAGGTGTATAGTATTTGTGATGGTGCTCTGGTGATGGATGTGGTCAGAAAGGCCATGCATCAGCGTATATGACAACTTGATCCATATAGTTTGGACACTCAGTCATGTTGAAATGGAGTGAACAAGATAAAGATCATAAAAATTATATCACAGAGAGGATCTGCCAGGAGTTACGAACAGCACATGGGAATCCTATTGTTAGCTCCGAGTGGATTCTGCACACCAGACATGAAGTTATGTCCCATCGACGATCTAAGGCTTGTGATGCTTTTAGAGCAGGCTTACAGAAGCCTGTATGGTTAGATGTTGAGTAGTGGGAAATGATTTGCGAAAAGAAGCAGTAGACTTGTGACTAATATTGCCAACAACGAGATGCCGTAGCCACACATTTAGATACGGTCGACCATCACATTTGGGCAGTGGCAGATATGACGCTTTGCATCATGAATTCATAAGTATCATTTGGTTTATTGAATTTTCTTGTGTTAAGCATATCATGTATGTTCATCTAATGTTCTGCATATTTGTTGCACGAGCTGGTAGTGGGTCATCCTCGAGCACAAACTGAGGAGGCTTATGGATATCATCATGGATTGGTTGCACTATTGGAGGTCTTGGAGGGACATGGTGTGGTTGTTTCATGGGAGCATCTGCAATGAGGTGATGAACTTAGAAAATTGGTTTTTACTTGTTTATAAATATCATGTCAATTTATCTCATTTCATGAATGTTCTTTGTTGCAAGATTGCAGATATAGATGTTTCGATCCTTTTGTGCATGTGTATGGCAATGGTGTGCCACAATTTTGTATTTGGCTCATATATGGTAGTGGTGCACCAGAATTTTGTATTTGATTCTTATATGGCAGTACTTTGCCGCATTTTGTATTTGGCTCATATATGATAGTGGTTTGCCACACTCTTGTACATGCTTCAGTTATAAAATATATAACAACACATGTACCTTGTGAAAGCACTCGATCTTTTTGAAGATGAACATCTCCACCATGAAATCCCATTTTTGAAAGAAAAGATTGATATTTTTTTAAGCATTCATCTCCAAGAACTATAGACTTGATGGAATTTTCATAATCCAAGTGAAGATGAATCAACTTGCCAATGATCCTTAAATCTACATGCAATGCACATATATGTACATTTTTAAATTGTATTGCAAGCATAGGATCAAAAATCATGGGAGAAGATGAGAAATTATGTAGAGTAACATTTTATGTGGAAGGAGCTACGGCAACCTTAGTTCTAGCTATCCACCCTCTTTTACCTAGACTTTCTTTGCAGTATAGATAAGGGTACTTACAATTAGAGGCACCACTTACACCAAACATGCATTTTGGAGTCTTTAACTCTCCACACAATTTGAAAATTTACATAGTGCTTAATAGTGAGCAATTCACTTGAATAATGCCTTTGGATAACATTTGAAATGTTTGTCTGTGAGAACAACCACTTAAGTACTTTATGGTTCTCAGATGGAACATGAGCACATCCAACCCACCATAACTCCATCTTTGATTTTAGTTTTAGAAATGGAGTATTGAGGCTAACAAGGCCATAGTCCAAAGCTCTGTTCATTAGCGCAATACTAATTCTCTCTATCTTTTATTTTTTTTTTAAATATTCATCAAGTTTTATTACAAACTTCAAAAGGCTAGAACATTCATGTTCTTTTATATATTAAAAATGAACCATATATGTTTGATTCTCTTAATATCTATCACTATAGTATTAAACTCATTGTAACTGAAAAGTAAAGTCTATTTTCTTATTTCGTAAGGCATGTTTTCATGAATATGTTTATAATCACCCAATATGGATGTGATTTCTTTATTCAAGGAGAGTCAATACTTTCCTACATGATGAGATCTAGGCAATCCAATGTTTTTTACTTTATTAAATTTAAGAAATTCACATCAAACTTTTCAAATTGTCTATAACTTTTTCTACTCACTCCAACACCATTTATAAGAAATTAATAGAGCGTGAAGAGGTGACACTTGATTCTCCATTCATGTATAAACAAATAAACGACGATACTTAAGATCTTTTTAATCTTTCTATTGGAATTTAGGTTCTTCATGCAATGGTTACACTTTGGAGAAATAAGCCTAAGGTAAGGCACTCACGCACACTACATAGAGGTCCTCCTGTGAGTAGCTTGTGCGTGTCAGACATGGCGAGGAAAGCAAACAGCAGAAAGCAATTCATAATACAACAAAAAGACAAGAATCTCTTACAAAGGGTCATGAGCTGTGTAAGAAAATCGCAACTCACACTTCACATTTATTTTGTTTTTTGTGCTTTTTTCATGTACGAAAGGCGGTATCCAACCTTTTTTTTTTTTAAGAAAAAAGGAGGTTCGGCCGAGGCATACTCCCCCGACTTTAACTTTGAAATTGCAACATTACAAGGAAGGGCTTAGTACCCATGGGACCATACTCCCCTGACTTTAACTTTGAAATTGCAACATTACAAGGAAGGGCTTAGTACCCATGGGACCGCCCTTATCCCACAAGAATAGAGGTTAGACTCAGACTGAAAAGAACTTACAATAGACGAGGTTTAAACTAGCCCGAAGGCACTACATGATTTTTGCCCAAAGGCACAGGTTCTATGGCCCAAAGGCACCACATTGTTTCCACTCCCAGATGCACAATTCTGTCCCATAGCACAGGGGGGTTGAACCCTCGCCCCCACCTCAAGAGGCGAGGGATCAAATCCCTAAACCAAACGTCTGCGGCATCCAACCTTTCTAGCTCATTGCAGCTAAGGAATTAAAACTCTGTTCTATCTGCTGCTCAAGTCAATGGAGAATTTATGCAGCTTTTCTAGCACATTATTGACATTTTTTAAAAAGCTGGTTCATTGGCTATGCTGTCTTCTTTCGCTGAGTACTGTGCAAGATTCGTAAGAAGTCTTAAGCATTGCTCAAAACGCATGTTGAGGCCAATAAATTAAGTTCAGCATCTTGAATGAGGCTGGATTCAGGCAGTCGGCAGTCGGAGCTCCATCTTCATCTTCACATGGGCCTTTCAAAAATGGCCTACAATGTAAAACACGGTTGCACCATAATCTGATTGTTTCACATGTCTAACCTACGCTTCTGCCGCTCCCCTATGTGAATGCATGAGTAGCACAAAAGATCAACGTCAACTTTCACATGTCGGTACTACTACCGTAGTTTCACATTTACAAAGAGGAGCAAAGATTATCAGCAGTATTTTTTTTTTTGTGTGTTTTTTTTAAACGTACAATGAATTGCAAAAACACGCCTCACCTCGTAAGATAGAGTACAATGAAGAGACACCTGACCTCGTAAGGTAGAGACAGCCATCTTAAAGAACTCATGAACATCTCATCTCGTAAGATAAAGGCAGCCATCTTGTAGAACTCATCAACAAATTAAGTTGTGAAGAAAGATATCATAATTAAAACTAGCGTGTGTTATGCACTCGGTCATTTGTTTGGCGAACCCCCGCTTACCTCAGTTTATTATTTAGTTGTGATAATACCTTAATAAACATTTCATAACACGAGTCTTAAACGTATTTTTTCATTCCGACGAGAGAAGCTTTCTCATGAGTGCTGCGTACTAGTGGTCTTATCGCTGCTTTATGTGTAAGGATCAATACATACACATCTCTCTCTCTATATATATATATATATAAATAATATGTATATGCTTTTCTTATTTGATATTTACAAGTACACATTTTACTCTAACTAAAGAATTCTTTTTATATTCTCTACAATTTTTGCATATCCATATTTTTTATATATAGCAATTTATAACCTCTATAGTTCCATTGCACTTCCGAAAAAATTTAGCTAAAAGACGTTTCGGGTTAACATCCTATGTTTATGGGCGAATATGTTTGAATAGATGTAAGGGAGATCGTCGCACGTGTCAATAAGTTGATGTGGAAGGTATGAATCGACAATCTTTTCTTGTTTATGAAAATAAAATTCTTATATGCCTATCTAATAAAGGCCATAGACAGCTTTATATCCAACGTATGGATTGAGTATCACAAATGCCACCAGGTCATATCTTCACACCATATTTTGAAATGAGGCTTCGGCCTTCTCAAATAGAAAATTAAATGTGAAAGTAATATGAAGGACAAGGTGATCCTCATGCACATGAGTATGAATTTACACAAGTGTTGCATGTAGAACAAGCGGGAGCTTTTGGACTCACCTTGAAAGAGACTACCCTAGCATGATTTCAACAACTAAGCATACATAACTTTCAAAATATTGGTCAACTCCTAAAAGCCTTCATATATGAATTCATTTAGGCAAGAGTAAGGCATGAAATCTTAACAATGATTACTAGCTTCAAACAAGAAGCTAATGAGGACTTATGGTTAGCTTTATGTCAGTACAAGCAATACATTGCATGATGCAATGTAGAGGACCTCCATACACAAGATAATTGACTGCAAACTATTTAGATGGCTTGTGAACTTCTCAATTACATACAAGGGTATGCCCGATGTGACCTACAACCTTGGATAATCACATACAAAAGTGCATCCACAAAGAAGGTGAGTAGGGTAACTCAATTCAAGTCTTCTCTTCATAGATTCTCATAGAATGAATTCCAATCTTAAGTCAAGTTGCTGATCGAATATTTACATGGCTGAGATTGGTGCACAAATTTTGAACTTAAAATTCTCACGCACAGTACACAGAGGTCCTTCTGTGAGTAGCTTGTGCTTGTCAGACATGGCGAGGAAAGCAAACAGCAATTCATAATACAACAAAAAGACAAGAATCTCTTACAAAGGGTCATGAGTCCATGACCTGCGTACGAAAAGCGCAACTCACACTTCAGATTCTTTTTTGTTTTTTTGTGCTTTTTTCATGTACGAAAGGCGGCATCCAACCTTTCTAGCTCATTGCAGTTAGGAGGTTAAACTCTGTTCTATGTGCTGCTCAAGTCAATGGAGAATTTATGCAGCTTTTCTAGCGCATTATTGACAGTTTTTGAAAAGCTGGTTCATTGGCTATGCTGTCTTCTTTTCGGTGAGTACTGTGCAAGATTCGTAAGAAGTCTTAAGCATTGCTCAAAACGCATGTTAAGGCCGATAAATGTAAGTTCAGCATCTTGAATGAGGCTGGATTCATGCAGTCGGCAGACGGAGCTCCACCTTCACCTTTATCTTCACATCAAATGGCGGCTATTCTGTCTTCTTTTTGGTGAGTAGTGTGCAAGATCCGTAAGAAGTCATAAGCATTGATCAAAACGCATGCTGAGGCCGATAAATGTAAGTTCCGCATCTTGAATAAGGCTGGATTCAGGTAGTCGGCAGACGGAGTTCCATCTTCATCCTTATATCAATTGGCAATTGTTCGTCGGTGAGGCGCCTTGCAAGTTCTTTGAAATCAAAGCCTAGTGACAGCCCACGACGGCCTTTCAAAAATGGCGTACAATGAAAAACAACAGCTGAAATATGGTTGCGTCGTAGTCTGATTGTTACACATGTCTAAGCATATATATATATATATATATATATATATATATATATATATATATATATATATATATATATATGCTTTTCTTATTTGTATATATATATATATATATTTCTTATTTGTTATTTACAAGTGCACATTTTACTCTAAGTAAGGAATTCTTTTGATTACTAAAGAATTCTTTTGATACTCTCTACAATTTTTACACATCCATATTTTCTATAGATAGAATTTATAACCTCTACAGTTCCACTGCACTTCCGAATAAATGCAGCTAAAAAATGTTTCAATCGGGTTTACATCCTATGTTTATGGGCAAAAGTGTATGAACAAATGTAAGGGATATCTGCAGACGTGTCAGTAAGTTGATGTGGAAGGTATGGATCGACTATCTTTTTTTGTTTATGAAAATCAAATTCCTATATGTCTAAGGCGATAGACAACTTCAATAAGTTTATATCCAACGTATGGATTGAGTATCAGAAATGCCACCAAGTCATATCTTCACACCATATTTTCAAATAAGGCTTCGCCATTCTCAAATGGAAAATTAAATGCGAGAGTATTATGAATGACAAGGTGATCTCATGCACGTGAATATGAATTTTGAATTTCGATAAGTGTTGCATGTAGAAAAACATGATTAATTCTTCCCTCACTATGAAGCTTTTGGACTCCCCGTGAAAGAGAATACCCTAGCATGATTTCAAGAACCAAGCATACATAACTTCCAAAACATTGGTCAACTCCTAAAAGCTTTCATATATGAATTCGTTTAGACATGAGTATGGCATGAAATCTTAACAATCATTACTAGCTTCAAACAAGAAGCTAATGAGGACTTATGGTTAGCTTCCTGTCACAACAAGCAATACCTTTCATTACGTACTATAGAGGACCTCCATCCACAAGAAAATTGATTGCGAACTATTTAGTTGGCTTGTGAACTTCTCAATTACATACTAGGGTATGCTTGATGTGACCTACAACCTTGGAAAAGTGCACCCAAAAGTGCATCCGCATAGAAGATGCGCTTGGTAACTCAATTCAAGTCTTCTCTTCATTGATTCCCATAGAATGAATTCCAAGGATTGAGTCAAGTTGCTAATCAATGAGGTACATGGTCAAGGATGTTGCCTAAAATTTGAACTTAAAATATTCTAGGGTTCCACCTAGAAAGTGCTCACAATGTGGAGGAGATTGTCTTTCTTATGTGTATAATAGAGGTTCACTTCAAAGTTGCAATACTTTGTAATTGAGCAAAAGATGAAGAATCACTGGACTGCCTAGTTTTTCAACAAAATCCCTTTCTTCTTCGTTGTTGGGGATGAACCTCCTTTTTCTAGCATAATTCATTAGTACTTTTGATATGCCCTTTGTGCAAATTATCTCCACTAGTTTTCACATCGTCTAGTTCTAACCATGTACCACATCATCTTCAATTTTTATAATTTTTGCTTTAGCTTTATGCCTTGAATCACTTATTTGAATTGAGGAAGGTATTCTTCCACTCCGTCATGATTTTTCTTCTCATACATGATATATTTGATTGTTGAATTCCACTCAGATTCATGCTCAATGCATCTTAATATTCATGAGGGTTTCCACCTTCTATGCCTTCATTGTCTTGAACATATACATTTGAAGCATGCCTATAAAAAACTAGACTATTATGACCACCATCAGCTAGAGAGATGACCCTACGTATGCCTCTATATATAGCTCCTCGAGTCAATAATGATGACACCATTAGCTGAAGTCAACATGTCCATGTGCAATCTCCACCACTAATTTAACATGTTCTGCTAGAGTCCACTAGTGGTAGGTATACTCACCACTCAAGTTCAACCTCTCTAGACTCAAGTAAAATTAGGTTAACTTGAGTTAGAAGGCTCTAAAGCTCTTTGGGAAAAACTCTCTCCCCATGCTCCCCATGGGGGTTGAACCCAAAACCTCCTCCTTCCCATCCTTGAGACTTACCCTCTAAGCTAAGTGGATTACTTGCATTGGATAGAACATGAACCTATGCTCAAGTCTAATCTCAAGATCTTTGGCCTTAAATGAGATTGACCTCTACACATAACATCTATTTGACATGGCTTAATCTGGTTAGCTCTTACCATCAACTAACTGGAACCTTTACTCAAATGAGTCATATACTTTTGTGTTAGATCAATCTATTTGGACAATGTGTAGGGAAAACAAAAAATCTATTTAATCAATTCAAACTTCTAAGATACTTAATTTGAATGGAGTAAAACTCTATGTGAGTCAAATTTTCAAATTTCTCATAACTTTGTTTTAACAAGATATTGAAGCATTTTATCTATCTTTATTAGAATGTGGGAATGGAAATCATGAGCTATTGGCTCCGAGTATGATGGGCTAACCATTCATCGCAAAGGCCATGACTGAGGATTACTTCCTAATCTTCCCTCTTATGGGGGGTTCAACAATTCGATGCCTATCATTTCTTGAGCCTAACACTCTCTTCCCCTTCTAGAGATCATTGTCCTTGATTATCAATCCTTGATCTCCCCTTGAATTGATGTCCTCACCCTTGCACAATCTCTTGAACCTTCTTGTTCTCAACCTTGGTCTCTTGAACCCTTTCTTTCAACCTTCATGTCTTGAATCGTGCCTTTCCATTTCTTGGCCACTTGTCTAGATGCTTGCCTTGTTTGCAACCTTGATGCCTTGAGCCATTGTTCTCAACCTTAGTATCTTGAACCTGATTCTCACCAATGCTAGGTATCTTAGATCATCATTCTACTACTTAAATTGGAGAGTTCATTCCAAGATCTTTCCAATGGTATCTTACATATCTAAATCCGATCTAGGTATTGGAAGATACACTCTAGACTTTGTTGGGCTCATCTTTGAAAGTGACACGTACACCGTCCATCCACTTTGCCCAAGCCTACTTCGTAGGCTCTGATACCAATTTTCAGAATTGAACTCATGACATACTTTCTAGGAGTATGATGGGCTAACCACTTGCCTCAAAACCAATGGTTGAGGATTACTTCCTAATCCTCCCTCTTAGGGTGTGGTTCAACCATCTCCTACCCCTTATTTCTTGAGCCTAATAAAGAACTTGATCCATCAAGCTTTATTGATGATCATCTCTTTGTTTCCTCAAAATACTAGTGCTTACTATAGGACTAAGTTATTCTTTCCTTTTGTCAATTGCTTAAGACTTTCTCTCTTGCAATGCAATCCTTATGCATTATTTTTAGTCAATAAATTGATTTTATAGAGTTACACTAGGAACTAAGTGCTTTTAGATTAACTTATTCTATCCAAAATTACTTTAAAAGATCTTAAACTTGGAATCTAAACTTGATTCAGATCTTTGACTTACTGAAACTTTGTAGGCCTCACTTCTAGTATGATATGAGAGCAAAACTCTCCTTTATTATTTATGAATTCTTTTAGTATATGTGTATTATCTCTATGTACTCTCGTAAAAAAGGATAACTTGATTGATGCTTTCTATGACTCATTAGTTCTTTTCTGTGTAGTGTTAAACATTAATCATTAACTTCCGACTTCAGACTCAAAATACTTCGAGTTCATACGTTTCCGAACCTTTCCTAACTGTAAATTACCTCTTAGCCACGTGGGTCCTTGGGAGTGGTAGGGGTCTGTTAGACAGAGGCCCTGTACTATTTTCCCAACTTACTACACAATCATAATTACTTCTAGCGTCTTAGCTCCATGCGCAGTTCTTCACAACCGATGACTGTTCGTTGTACTGGACTTAGAATTTCTGAACTAGTACTGCTATGATGATCTGAGCAGTAGTCCGGTGGTTTATGTCCAGTAGAATACTCTACTTCAGTGAACGGAGATCACCTAATACTTACTTCTTCAGAATAGACAGGTATACCAAACACATACATATATATATATACTGGAATTAGAACTCATCGTATACCAACTACGAGCAACAAATGTCTTGATAACAATCGACTCGTTACAGACTTAACAATGACCTACTCGCACCGCAACCATTACAGATACTAGTCGTCATGTGATCGGAATCAATAGTGAACGTAGACTAATGCATCGATCTTGGTCACTTACAAGAAAATGTTAACACGCGAACAGTTCGGGACTACTTTCCACACTTCCATACTCCTTGTTCAGCATACTACTGACAAGTAACACACCGCAACTTAGTAGCACTCAGAGGCACATTCAACCATTACCGAGCAGATTCGTAACACGAGATTACTATTCGCACTCTGCACTATGGTGCAGATAAACGACTAGACGGAGCACAGACAGACAGAACAGAACTGAGTAGCATCCACTCTTCTCAATGCTCTACGAACTACAACCAGTACCCTTACAATTCCCCAAAAACGGGCTCACTCAAACAATACACTGCAATTCCCAAAAATGGGGGCGCTCGGCCACTCTTTTCTCATTGCCTTATATAGAGGATTTTTTTACAAGGGTGCGCGAATCTTTAGTTACCTGCGCGTTTCCCGAAAGGTTCTTTTACATTTAAGACACCTGTCCTAGTACATTTTTCCTTGTTCGGCGGCCGTCTAACACTGGGACGCACGGTGGACTCGAACCCGCAGGTTCCTATGGTTCTGCTACAAGTCCTTCTAAATACATATTGCGGGCGAGCCTAAATGTTCGGGTGATTTTCTTTTTAATGGTTTCTATCATCTGAACTAAAGTATTGGGTTCTAATAACTGAGCGTCGGTTCTAACGGAGCTAATGGCTATGGCTTGGGTTAACAAAATTTCGGCCTGGGTTTGTAAGAAGGCCTCTTTTAAATAGAATTCGTTGGATAATGCAGCGTCTCGGGATGTCTTCATTTCGGTGACTTTCTGCTGCATATCCGTGACTCGATCCTTCTGATTTCGCAATTGGTTGTCGAGTCGCTCGCATTGCTGGTTCTGAAATTCAATCGTTTTGGAATATGCACCTCGTTCTCTTCGAGCATCTGCCAGATCTTTTTGGTATTTAGCTTCCCTGGTTAATTGGCATCTCAGCATTCTGTTTACCTCGTCCAAACATTCCTGGGCTCTTCGTAGCTCGTCTTGGACTTGTTCTGCTTCTCTCTGTTGGTCTTGATTCTTCTGGATGGTTTCTTGCAACTGGGCCTTCGTTTCTTCGACCAATTCTTCTAGGGATGAGCTGATGTCTTCTTTTTCTTGGAGTGCGGTCTTTAATTCCTGGATTTCTTTGTGTGCTGTGTGTAATAGCTGGTCCTTGGCGGCAAGCTTCTCTAGTGCTACATCCCTTTGCTGTATCAAGGCCTGTTGTTCCGAAAACTGCGCTTGGAGGTTTGCTAATTGTGTTTGTAATTGATGATTCTCTGCTTTTACGGCGTCGACTTCTTCTTGGAGTGGGCTGATGTCGGCTTCCAGGAGGTCGACTTTATGCTGTAGGTCATGCCGAATGGTATTTGCGACCTCACTCATCTGTACCGGAAGTTGTTGTGAGAGGGTAATGAGCATTTGGCCCATGGCAGCCAGTTTAGAAAAGATCGGAACAGAGGGAAGGAGGAGCGGTTGTTGTGATGGTGCAGAGGTGTGGGTATGGATTTGGGGGGATGTCGGGGTTGAATAATTGGGGGAGGATGAAGAAGATTCGGAAATTGGCAGGGGGAAAGGGGTGACTGGTGGGGATTGCAGTGTGAGTTAGTTGATGGATGGGTTGGTGTTCACCTGTATTGTGGGCGATGGTGGATTCTACGGCCTTCAGTAGGGTGTCGAGTGCGCTGTCATCACTTGCTGCTCGTCTTCTCATCATGCTGATGCTTCTTCGGTTGAGACTGGTTCTGTTTCTGTGTGATTCTGCTGGTCGAGGTGGTCGGCCGATGATTCGTTGTGGATGGAAGTGGCTGTGTCGTGGAAGGTCTCTTCTTGTTCTTCGTTTCGAGTGTCCTGATTCTTTCCAGCGGATCCTTGTACTTCGCTTTCTGAGGAGCTGATCTGAATTCTCTTATTGTGGAAGAGCTGGTTGATCTCCTCATCTTCTTCTTCCTCGTCGTCGAGTGGTTGAAGGCGAGGACCTTGGTGGTGGTGGTTGATCTCCTCATCTTCTTCTTCCTCGTCGTCGAGTGGTTGAAGGCGAGGACCTCGTGCCTAAGTATGGGACCTTGGGGTGGTGGTTGTGCGGCAAGGATGGCTGGGAAAAGGAATGAGATGATGTGGGGAAGGCGAGAGCGAGGGGTGGTACCCTTTTGGAGTTGCTTCACTATAGCTACACATTCTTTATGGATTCTAAGGAAAAAGTATGATGCAAAGTTCACGGGTTCTTGGGCATCTAAATCTAAAGCGGAATAGAATGGTCGTGAGATGCCGTAGGTGCGCTTCTGCAGGTTGAGTATGGCGACTAAGAATTGCAGGGCGGATCGTTCGGGTTCGGGGCGGCAGAGAATGGCGTATTCGTTGGACGAAGAGCAGGGGAATAGTTCAGTCATGCGGGCGGTGGGAATACTAGGGCCATTTTCATGGCCTTGCGGGTTGAGGCGATAGGCTTCAGCGAAGGCTTGGAAGGTGATGATTGTTCGCGAAGGGAGCGAGAGGAAGACCCATTGGCGTTCGGTGGCGGGGGACTGAGCAATGGCAGTGATGATTTGCGTGAAGAAAGGATGGGCTTCCACCGAGTGCCAAGGCAACTCAGCGAAGTTGGCCAACCCTCTGCAACGCAGGTATTCACCTACCTCGGTAGGGATACCATCGCGGAAGGCAGCATAGTTGGCTATTGATTCCATGGCGTTTACTGAGACAGATAATGAACACGGATGCAGAATGCACGAGGGCTCAGAATACTAACATACAACACAATAGCTTTTTTCGGCATGGTCGACAGAGTTAAGTAGAAACAACACGGTGGGGAGGAAAAAGGGTGGGTATCATTGTGCAGTGCGGGAATGATGCTTGTTTTCATGCAGGTGTGCATACTCGAGTGACTGGTAAAGGGGGGCAGCTGGTCATATAAAGATTGTACAAAACACGGCTATTTATAAAAGAAGAAAGAAAAAAAAAGGAAAAGATTAAACAAAACGCGGTCCATCGCCGAAAAATTTAATGCGGGCTAGTGGCGTGATGATATGGGCGCAGCTTCGACCCATTAATTACTTTTGGGAGTGGATTTCCAGTCAACGTAGTCAACCGAAAAGTTGCCGGACCGACTTGCTCTGAGATCTTAAAAGGGCCGAACCATCGTAATTTGAACTTTCCTGCTGCTCTATCGGATTTTGCGTTATAGAAGAGTACAAGCTGACCTACCGAAAAGATTGGAGTCTTCAAATATCGATCATGTGTCTTGGCTTGCCTTAGTTGTACTTCGCGCATGGTTAAAAAGCTGAGCCATCGGTGCTCATCAAGTTCTCTGAGTGCGTCCATTCGTGCTGTCAGCGAATCTTCCGGTAGCATCTTCTGAGTGGTTGCTACACGCAGACTTGGGATGACTATTTCCATGGGTGCTATTGCTTCTAAGCCATAAGCTAGTTTGAAAGGTGTCAAGCCTGTTGTTACCTTATATGTAGTTCGGTATGCCCATAATACTGCAGGTAGTAGTTGATCCCATCTTTCCGGTGCTTCCATGATCAGTTTCCGGAGGATATTCAATAGTGATTTGTTTGTACTTTCGGCCAAACCATTGGCGTGAGGGTAATATGGAGAGCTGAGTTTATGTGTCACCTGGAATGATTGGGTGAGTACCGTCATTAATTGATTTACGAAGTGAGTACCTTGATCTGTCACCAATTCGACTGGTAAGCCAAATCGTGGGAAGACATCATTTAGCAGACATTTTTCTACTACAACCGCTGTAGCAGACCGTAAAGCCCAAGCTTCTGCCCATCTTGTTGCATAGTCTGTACAGGTTAGTATGTATCTGTTGTTACTGAAGACTGCTGGAGGTGTGATTGGACCGATAAAATCTAATCCCCATTTCTGAAATGGTTCGAGTGGCATAATAGGCTGCAAGGGAAAGAAGTGTCGTTGCAGTGGTTGTCCAGACCTTTGACAGTTATCGCAGTTTTTGACGAATTGGGCCACATCTCGGTACATAGTTGGCCACCAGAGACCTCCTTGCAGAATTTTCCGGTGAGTTAAATCTGTGGCAAAGTGACCACCAGTAGGGGTCGAATGAGCCATTGTGATGACCGAGTTAATTTCATGCGGGGGAACACATCGAAGTAAGATTCCGGTGTGATCTACATAATATAGTTCTCCCGCAACTAACCGGAATCGACGGCTAAAGACTGCCATTTTCCTTCGAACTGCCTTGGCAGTCTCAGATGGAAAGCATCCTTCGGTGAGAAAAGTTAGAATCTGATCATAATATGTAGGTGTTGCTTGTGATTCGGCAGTTTCATCGGTCAGTGGCTCAGAACTATAAATTGCTGGAGTCATGTCATCTATGCCTATCGGAGCTTCACCAGAATCTAGGCGAGATAAGAAATCTGCTAACGCATGTGCATTTCTGGGTCGGTGAATGACTTCATAGTCGAATTCCTGCAAGAGTAGCACCCATCGTGCTAATCGTCCGCCTAAATGTTGCTGTCTTACTAGATAGATGAGGGCAGCATGATCCACATGAAAGGTGAATTTCCGGCCTAGTAGATAATGTCTGAACTTTCTGATGGAGTAAATTAATCCTAGACATTCTCTTTCGGTGCTAGAATAGTTCTTTTCTGCAGGTGCAAGCCTTCTGCTGGCGTAATAGACAGGGCGAAACCACTTATGTGTTTGCTGCATCAGAATACTGCCGATCGCAATATCTGAAGCATCGACAAAAACATGGAACGGATTGTCCCAGTCCGGTGGTTGTAAGATTGGTGCCTGCGTCAATAAATACTTGAGTCGATCAAATGTGGTTTGGCATTCTTGAGTCCATTCGAACTGTTGGGGAGTTTTGGTGATTAGTTTGTTCAGTGGTACAGCCAGATGAGCAAGCCACCGTAAGTGTCTGCCATGCCACCGTACTTGACCCATAAAAGGCATTACTTCTTTCGGAGTGGCGGGTACTGGGGCTTCTAAAATTGCCGAAATCTATCTGGGTCTACTTGGATACCTTGGGCAGATACAATATGACCAAGTAGTTTGCCACATGAAACGGCAAACACAGATTTGCTTGGGTTAAGGCAGAGTCTGTAGTCTCGACACTTTTGGAAACAGCACCGTAGATGAAGCAAATGTGCCATCATCTTTCCAAAAATCGAGAAGCCATCGAGATATACTTGCATAAACGAATTGAGATAAGGAGAGAAAATCTCCTGCATACATCGCTGAAAGGTGCTTGGTGCATTTCTTAACCCAAACCACATTACTGTACAAGCAAAGACACCCCAATTGGTAATGAATGCAGTTTTTGGTATATCTGCTTCAGCCATTCTAACCTGATTGTAACCACTGTATCCGTCTAAGAATGAATACATTTCGTGGCCTGCTACCCTATCAAGCATGGTATCCAGAAACGGGATCGGGAAAGGATCCGGTACTGTTGCTGCGTTTAATTTCCGGTAGTCTACACAGATTCGCAGTTGCTTATTTTTCTTTGGCACAATCACAATTGGTGAGATCCATTCAGCATGTTCTACTGGTACGATGAATCGGACCTTTAATAATCTATCAAGTTCGGCTTTTACCTGTGATGCATAATTGGGATTCATCCGATAGCTGGGTTGCTTATTCGGTTTAGCTTCAGGCTTCAACATGACTCTATGCTGATAGATGCGCGGATCTAATCCTTTCATGTCTTTGTAATCCCATGCAAAGACGTCTGAGAATTCGCGAAGTAGTCGAATCAAATCAGCCTTAAATATTTCCGGTAAGTTTTGCCTTATCTTTACAGGTCATGGATGATCTTCGTCTCCTAGATTGTACGAGGTCAACTGATCTTCGGGGACATAAAACTGTTGCGGTTTCTCTGTATCGTCTGTTGACCAGAATAGTGATTGTAATTCATCGTCATGTGTCGAAACAATATCTTCCTGCTTTGTTTTTTTGGTGATTGGTACAACTGTACAAACTGAAGTACTCCAGTTATCTATTACGGACTGTAGATCAACAGTCCCCAAGGTCATTAAATCAGCGTTATTCTTCAGAAATTCCTCTTCTTCATCATCTGATAGTCCATCTAACATGTGGACTGGTTCAGCAAAATATGGTCTGGCGTGATGTTCGCAAGGTTGTATAGCATCTAATTTTACTACATATCTACGGTTGGCATCTTTGAACGTAAGCTCTTGTGCAGACCAGTCCTGTATTACCTTCGCATACTTCAGCCAAGGTCGACCGAAAAGAAGGTTGTAATCCAAAGTGGATTCCGGCAGATCTAGTATAACAAAATTCATTTTGAAGGTCATACCTTGTAAAGTGATGGGTACATTTTGCACAAGTCCTACGGGATGGACTCTAGATTGATCTGCCATTCTGACAAAAAATTGAACTGGTTCGATTTCGGTCCATCCTAACCTATTGCATAAGGCTGTAGTTGCAATGTTAACACCAGAGCCTCCATCAATCAATACCTGTGTAATTTTATGATTCTTATACCATACTGTAATCAAGGGAACTGAATGATCAACCGTAGAATCAGGTTCCGGTTGAACTGCTGCTGTCGCCGGAATACAAGAAGGTATCGGACTGAACTGTTGCTGGAACTGTTCTCGAATCCCAGGTACTAATGCTAGTAGTTGGCCTAGAGGTAAGGTGATAGATGCTTTGGATAAAATTTCCCAGGCCTGTTGAGATTGATTATCCTGCTCTTTTGAACTTAAGGTCTCTGCTGATGCAGAAGTATCTGCTGTTATGTCTACTGCTGATGCTGGCTCCGCTGCTGCTTCCTTTTGTTGTGTTCCTTCCTTTGTCGACGAGGTCTCAGTCACCGGAATAGGTTCTGGGAACACTGGTGGTTCTGTTGCGGTCCAGTGACTAACCTTGTTATACATCCTATGTTGTTCTCGTATCCCCGGTTCGAATATTTCTGCTGCTGACTGCAGCTGTTTACCTGATCGGGTCTGGACTGTAGCAGTTTGCGTTTCTACCGGTGTAATTTGTACCATGTTGGCCATTGGGTTTTGCCGCTCCTTCTTCCTTTGATCATACTCAGCTGCATCCTTGCAAAATCTTCTAATGTGTCCGAATTCACCACAAAAATGACAGCGTGGCGGTGGTAAATTGGGATTTTCTGGTGGTGGTTCGTTCTGCCAGCGGTTTGCATTATAGTTGTTGTTCCTCTGTCCTCGGTAGTTTCGATATCCCTGCGGTTGATTGTTTCTCAGTTGCGGAGGTACATAGTGATTCGCTGGCTGTCCATGTTCTTGAACAACCGCATTGACTGTTGCTGTTTCCTGTATTTTGGCATTGTAGACACAATTTCCGGTGGTGTGTCCGGCAGTGTTGCAGATAGCGCAGAACGTTTGATTTAGCGCCCAATTGGCACTAGTATGACCTGAATTTTTGCATGTGATACAGTACACTTGTCTGGTTATATCTTCAGTCATAGTTTTGTTCGTTTTAAACCACTCTAGATCTTCTGTAAATCCACCGACTTTGGATTCCAGTTGCAGAGCCATGGCAATGACTGCATCCAACGTCATTGCTCCGACACATCTTATGATCATGATCTGCTTCAATTACGGGGTTAAACCATTGATAAACCACTGAGTGATGACATCATCCGGTAAGAGCGTGGGCCTGTGGTACCTGTCGCAAGTGTGTTCTAAAAAGTGTAGCATATTCCTAGATAGTCTGATTTACCTTCTGTCGGTTGTTCTGTAAATAATCAAAGATTTTGGCGGGATTCTTCTTTAGCCTGAATCGTTGCAGAAAAGCATCTCGTACTGCATCATATGTACCGAAATGATTAATGTCGTATTCCGTAAGCCATCTAGCTGCTTCATTGACTAGTGTAGATTGAAAAACAATGGCCTTATATGCCTGATCCGGTGGATGGTTAAGGACTGCATAACTGATCTCGAAAGTGCGTACGTGAGCATCCGGATCATCTCCTGGGAATCCACCAAATTTCGTGTATGTTACTCCTGTTGGAGGCGGCCTTGGTTGACATAACTGTTGTTGCTGTTGTTGCCCGTTCATTGTGAGTGTATTCGGCCTTTCTTCTGTATCTTGAGGTTGATTGGTTGAACTATCATAACTTGAATCGCCGGATGGCGTGCCTTCCGGTGTGCTGTTTTTGCGTAGGATACTTCGGATCTCTACTTCGAATAGCTTTCCTTCCTTCTGGATGTCCAATATCCGAAATCTTTCTTCCAAGCACGCTGGTTGGGCTGAGGATTCCACAAAAAATGCTAAACCTTGGCCGCTAGTTAGTGTTTCTATCACCGGAATATCACCGGAGTGAACTGAAATTGTGCTAGAATGCAGTGTTTTTCCGCTTTTACCGATTTCTTTTCCTAGAGTATTTCTGATCGTGGATAACTCTGAATCTTTATCCAAGATTGTTAAACTGGTTTCCAGCGGCGTCTTGGTAGATTCTGGAATTACTATATTTTCGATAGGCTGGGTCGAAGTGACACCAGAATGTACCAAAGGCGTTGATCGTTCCACCGGAATATGACCGGAATTAATTATAGCGTCCTTAACTTGCTTGACCATTGGGTCAGATCGCGTTATACCTTCTTCTCCTAGGGTTGTCTTTAGCACTTTTCGTGTTCCAGTCGTATGGGTCCTAGGATACGTTCCGCCAGATCGAGTGACCGGCATGTATCATTGCGTAGTAGTACTATCTGAGCAGTTGGTAGCAATCTGGCTCTGTTGCTACCGTCAGTCAATCGAACGATAAACGTGATGTTTGATTCTGAAAAACAGCTGGCACGCTTATGCCACTTTTCACAGATAACTGGAAACCTGATGCCACTTTCCCACAGATAACTGGCAACCTGATGCCACTTTCCCACAGATAACTGGCAACCTGATGCCACTTTCCCACAGGCGGCGCCAAATGTTAAACGTTAATCATTAACTTCCGACTTCAGACTCAAAATACTTCGAGTTCATACGTTTCCGAACCTTTCCTAACCGTAAATTACCTCTTAGCCACGTGGGTCCTTGGGAGTGGTAGGGGTTTGTTAGACAGAGGCCCTGTACTATTTTCCCAACTTACTACACAATCATAATTACTTCTAGCGTCTTAGCTCCATGCGCAGTTCTTCACAACCGATGACTGTTTGTTGTACTGGACTTAGAATTTCCGAACTAGTACTGCTATGATGATCTGAGCAGTAGTCCGGTGGTTTATGTCCAGTAGAACACTCTACTTCAGTGAACGGAGATCACCTATTACTTACTTCTTCAGAACAGACAGGTATACCAAACACATACATATATATATATACTGGAATTAGAACTCATCGTATACCAACTACTAGCAACAAATGTCTTGACAACAATCGACTCGTTACAGACTTAACAATGACCTACTCGCACCGCAACCATTACAGATACTAGTCGTCATGTGATCGGAATCAATAGTGAACGTAGACTAATGCATCGATCTTGGTCACTTACAAGAAAATGTTAACACGCGAACAGTTCGGGACTACTTTCCACACTTCCATACTCCTTGTTCAGCATACTACTGACAAGTAACACACCGCAACTTAGTAGCACTCAGAGGCACATTCAACCATTACCGAGCAGATTCGTAACACGAGATTACTAATTTGCACTCTGCACTATGGTGCAGATAAACGACTAGACGGAGCACAGACAGACAGAACAGAACCGAGTAGCGTCCACTCTTCTCAATGCTCTAGGAACTACAACAAGTGCACTTACAATTCCCCAAAAACGGGCTCACTCAAACAATACACTGCAATTCCCAAAAATGGGGGCGCTCGGCCACTCTTTTCTCATTGCCTTATATAGAGGATTTTTTTACAAGGGTGCGCGAATCTTTAGTTACCTGCGCGTTTCCCGAAAGGTTCTTTTACATTTAAGACACCTGTCCTAGTACATTTGTCCTTGTTCGGCGGCCGTGTAACAGTAGCCATGAAAGAAAACTTCCCAAAGGGAGTTGGCATTCCACTTTCCCATACCATTGGATACTTTCTCCAATCCACAAAAATACACCCTATTTTTTTTACTTATTTTTATGTCTTTTGAATGATCTCTTGATTATTTATAATGATTCTTTCTCTAACTCTTGTGGGCACCAACTTTGAGAGCAAAGACTAAGGTAATTTATCCTTTTTGTACACCTACTAAGTCTTGCAAAGAATTTCTCAGATCCAAATATCTAGGGTGTGTCTAGACCCTTATACCTCTTTATGATTTTATTATGGAAAAATCTATTTCCAAATTCCAGTCTTACTTAGGATTTTATGTTGTGGGAGGTAACTCACTTGTGTCATGAGTCATCCATGAGCTTATTGCTAGTACCTTGAAAAAATATCTAGTATTTTCAATCGTAACTTCTTGGACACGCTTTTCCAAGCCAGATCAATTTATGTTGATCATGCAACAAGGATAAAGACTGTAATCTTTATCTTAAGTTCTCTTTGATTGTCTAAACCTCATTGGCTTACCCTAGGGGTTTTTATAGACCTTCCTCTCAACTCATGTCTAAGCATTTTCTAACGCTTTTCAGATTCCTAAGCAAAGAATCTCTTCAAGATTGATACACCTTTGGGCTAAATCAAATCATTTGACTTAAGTACCACTATCCGTGGTTTGGTGATTTCTGGGTAACTACTTACTCTCTAAATTACTTGAAGAATTTCTATTTTCCTACTACTATGAGAAATTATATCCTTCAAGTACTTGCACCTGACTACTTTTGCATACTTAAGAACATGAGCAAAGGACTCACCTTCGAATTCTTTGCACCTCTTGAATGCTCTTTGAAAGGAATTCTAGAATTTTGAGCAAGACTCAAACCCTTTTGCTTGATATATGATCACTCGCTTGGTGTTAAATCAAAGGATAAATATCAACTTAGGATATGGATTCTCACTCCAGCATGAAAGTTTGACATGAACTTTCATTTACCTTATATGTGATATTTATTCATCGTTGAAACTCAAGCTATTGTCATTGGTCAATCTGTCTTCCCTTCTTGTATAGTTTAAACATATTTTGATAGCCCACTTTGGGTCATAAGTTTGAAGTACAAGACTCTTGCTTCTCTTGGTGATTTCATGGAAATGTACAATAGTCATATATGAACACAAATCCTTCATTTCAAAATCTTCTAGATTCTTTACTAGAAATGATAATTCGCTAATATCTTGATACATTTCAAGGAGCAATCCCCGTGTATAGCTTGTGAAAAACATATAATTTGTACAATCTTCTTCTAATCAAAATATGATTGATACTTTGACTTTTATACAGCTTAATTATATGTAAGATTTATTTTTCGTTTAAAGACCTATGAGTCTTTGTGTAATTCATATGAACATTAAACTTTTAACAGTGAAGAAATTATATTATGATTCCTCATGGATCAATCTTACTTAGAGTGAAACATTCAATTAGTGCATGCTTCCTTGAGCATGATGAAAGATCATGCTAGATGCTTCTTGTTCAAAAGTATTCATGTTTAAACATTATTATTCTATCCAAAGATCTAGTACTTTGGATTTTGGCATACCTTATGTTGAATCTTTTCAACATTTATCGTGAAATTATCCTTTAATGTTAAAGTATAGATGTTAGTTTATTCATGATAACTTATTGGATTCTAAGGGGAGAAAAGTGCCCTCATCATTCTAAGCTTGTTCACACACATCACTACCAAAATATATCAACATTATCCCATTTCTTTTGATATGAAGCATATCAACAATAGATAACCATGAACAACCACCATGGTCTCAAATAAGATAAATTTTATTGTTAGTAATATGCTCCGTTTATTGACGTAGGTTCATTTTTATTCGTTTCATTTGGAAAATATATCTAAAGATAGTTATTTAGAAAGTCATTCAATAATAGAGTGTTCATAACACCTAATTATTTTAATTTCAAGATTAAGTAACAACAATAGTTTTAGTTGAACAAATTCTCACTACAACATATGAGGGGCATACCGATGTTGTCTATACCAAGAGTCACCCCTCAGTATCGGTATGAACATTGGAAAGATGTAATTAAGCATACCGACGGTCATTTGATCGTTGGTATGACCATTTAAAATGGATCGTCGAGATGCTTTGCGATGGCCCGTATAAGCATCGGTATGAACGTCGATAAAAGCATTGATAAAAGCATCAGTAATTTCCAATAATTTACCGATGTACATACCGACGCTTATACCATCGCTGTCTTTTAAACATATCGGGACCCGAGAGCAAACACACACACTCTCTCTCTGGATCTCACATCTTTGTAAGTCATGCGCATACTCTTACCCTTTGTATTTCTCTATGCTTTATGTTTTATAATTTCTCTTCTCTTTGATTTTTCACGAACTGGCATCGATTCTTTGGAATTCTACGAGAGATGACATACATTAGGCTTTGATGACAGTGATCCAAAAGAGGAACGTAAGTGATTGTTTTATTCTCTATTGATAGAGACTGAAAGAGAGAGAGAGAGAGAGAGAGAGAGAGGAGGGGAGATAAAGAGAGATGAAAGAGAGGAAGATAGATAGAGAGAGAGAGAGTGATAAAGAGAGAAAGATAGAGAGAGGTAAAGAGAGATGAAAGAGAGAAAGATATAGAGTGAGAGAGAGAGAGAGATACATACACACACACACACATAAACACATGCATACATACACAC